>JAYDZE010581586.1:0-11098 GCA_034509125.1 Monilaria moniliformis | reverse complement strand
ACCTTCTTTATTTCTGATTGGAAGCGTTTTGATGTGGTCTGTGCATTGGGGGGGATGGGGTTCCCTTGGAGGAAACTGGGCTTACTTTGTAGAGATGATTGTTCGATATTCGAAGTCGAGCCATCGGATTTGAAGAGGAGGATCGGAGAAATTAAGGGTTTTGGGTTTAATGGTGTTAGTGTGATTAGTATAGGCTTGGCCTTTCCTCAAGTTCTATATAGCAATGCAGATGGATTGTTGGGTGATTTGAAGATATTAATGTTAGATTATGATTTGTTGAGTGGTGTTGATGGGAATGTGGATGCTTTATTGGAGGTTTGTGAGAAAATTAAGCTGTTTTATGACTTGGGTTGTGAGATGGGGAAGGTTGGGAAGTTGATGGGGAGAAGCAAACATATATTTATTGATTACTCGAAAGAGCATTTGATTGGCAAAATTGAGTATTTTTGTAGGTTGAATGTTAGGAGAGATCAAGTAGGATTATTACTTCTTTCAAGACCAGATATCTTTGGTTTTGATCTTGGGGGTCGGATGATTTCAGTTTCTGGATTTCTGATGCACTTTGGAATGGAAGAGGAAGAGTTGAAGTTGCTTGAGCAGAAGTACTCTCATGTTTTTGGGAGGAATAGAGTAGAAAATGTGCCTTGTGTGATGAGGGCGATGGATATCTCTGAATGGTTCTTCGAGAGACTTCAAAATGGGGATCCGGCTTTGTTGACTGATTATACCATGCCGTGTGGTGAAGACTTGGATAAGCACTACGAAGAGGGCTTGAGGAAATTAGAAGATAAAAGAACGAGAACTTATATGAAAACAAAATTGGATTTCATACACAGCCTTGGTTTCGGAGAGAATAAATTTGCAGTTAAAGCCTTGTCTCAAATGCACAGCTCCAGCTGTGAACTGCAGCAGAGGTTTGATTTCCTCCTCTCCTGTGGGATCGAATACTCTAAACTCTGCGCTATATTGAAGTTTGCGCCAAGGGTTCTTAACCAAAAACCAGGTCAACTTGAAAAGAAAATCGAGTACTTTTGCAATGAAATGGGTGCTTCGCTGCAGTACCTGGATGTTTTCCCCGGATATCTTTGTCATGACTTGGAGAAACGAATCAAACCAAGATACAGATTTCACAAATGGCTCAAGGAGCAGGGCTATTGTAAAAGAAACTACTCCATGGCCACCATAATAGCCTCTAGTGAGAAAACATTCATTGCTCGTATTTCTCGTATGAACCATGCTGCAGCAAAGATGTGGGAGAATCTGCAGAAGTAGATGGCACTAGAAGCTCCCGGGAGAAATCAGCCCCCTAGATTGCTCGACACTGATCTGGTTGCTCTCTTCCACGAGGTTATTTGTGCATATTTCCTGGCATGGAACTCCAATGAGATTGAAATATCTGTAGGCAACAAATCTCGTGTATAATAACTGGTTAGTTGACTTGATGTGCTTGAGGGGAGTGAGGCCGAGCAAAGTGAAACGGGTTTCCTTGAGATGGGAAATACGTGTATTAGAGAACATTCTGGTCAATTTTGCTCATAGATTTGGTTGTTCATATTGGGATAGGAATTGAGACGCTGGAGTCTGTACTATATCGAATGATCATGAGCAGAAAACGCTACCTGTGTGACAGTACCGGAACTTGTCCATGAATAGATTGATTTTGCCCTCATCACAACGGAGCTGGTTGTAAGCTTCAGTTTGCAATACAATTATTCATTTTTGGAACAAGTGAGATAGATGAACCTGACTTGAAAATATTAGATAGTGCAGCTGCTGAATCTATCTTCCTTGCATAATTTCTCTACCTTATAACTGCTGTATTGATATAATAACTGTGTCGATATTCCAATGACAGGCTGCAGCATAGCTTCATGAAGTCGGTGTTTTGTTTGGCGCTCCCCTGCATTCAGTTAAGTAGATTGCTGTTATACTTAGGTTTTTTCTTTCATTCACCCGATTCGGACACTCCGTACTCGTTGATATTTGCAATTGCCAATATTTATTAAACTTTGAATATTGACATGTTCTGATTTATCTGTTCATCAACTATTTCTGTATGCTTCTGTAGTCTTTAAGCTTGCTGATTGTCAAATACAGCATAGGCCTAGTTATCTTCCGCTTCACTAAAACTTCTCTCTCTCTCTCTCTCTCTCTAGTGCACTTAGCAACCTTTTATGCTTTCTTGAATATTCAGATGTTTTTACCAATTTTGAGATAGGATATAATTTTGGTAATAACAAGTAGAAGCACGTGTGTTAAATATATGGGCAACTGGGATTTTACACATCATTGGAAACTTCTCTCCACGCATTCCGTACTGCCACTATATATGGAAATGGAACCTCTTACAAGAGTTATTTTGGCAAAAGAATTTAGTAACATAGATTGATATCAGATTTTTGCTTACACTTTTTACTATAAATGGTATAAATCTCCCCCAGCCACCACTCTTACTGTGTGTGAGATCGTGTAAGATTTGAATGGATCAAGCATTATTGCTCTAAACTAGATATGTTCGACGATATGTATGATTCCTTGTACTAAATCCGTATTTCGTATTTCCTAACTTCCACTAATAATGTTCCAAATATGTCTCCCAATTGCTAAAGTGTTTAAAAATTGCCTAACAAGTGAGATCATTTTATAGCCACAAATACTATATTTTTTAATCTTTGTGTCCGAAGCTTTTGAGATGTTATTATGTGACAGAAGAAGTAATAATGAGTGATATTATGTAATAAATTTTTTTAGGTACAGTGGTATTATGTAATGATGAGATTGTGGAATTTTTTGAGGATATATTGTAAATATATTCCTAACAAATTTTTGTAAGTGCAATATAAATATGAAATTAGATTTGCCATTCGTATGCATGTGAGTAGTTATATATAAATAAACTAAAAGATAACTATAATTAAAATAAGAAAAACCGGACAAAAATTCCTAAATATGAAACACAAAATTTTACAAATTCTGATGTTGCTTTAAATACAACATTTATGATTGTATTACAAATTCTAGTGTACTTTTGGAAAATGATACGCAAAAACAGGACTATCAAATGAAAGCACTTTTTCCATCACTTCAAAAAATAGGATTAATTATATATAGTTCATGATCATCTCTCAACTGAATTATAAAAATGATATGATCTTTGTAAAGTATAAATGCCCTGCTTTCAAATTCCGGTTAGATATGTGGATTCTGATTTTAGTTTTGGATTAGATAAAAATCAGAAACAAAATTTAAATACTCACTCTTAACCGAAATTTCAAAGCGAGTCATTTATGAAACTATTTTACAAAGATCATGACATGAATTTTACAATTACTTTATAAAGGTCATGTAATTTTCGCAAATTTTCAAAGTCATGCCATTTTTGCAATTCGATTGAAAGTTCAAACCATAAATTGTATTTAACCCTAAAAAATATTGTAAGGTTTATATAAGCTCACCATTTAGATCATATAATATTAAAAAATTATATATACAATTTAATAGTTAAAAAAATAATGAATATTCGTTGTCCATATTAATAAAGATATGATACATAGATTATAGATATATGAAAGCCATCTCAAGTGAGAGGCCCAACCTAGGCCGACCACTTGCTCGACTGGGTTGGGCCTAGGCCAGCCCATACCAGACTGGACCGAACCGGGTCAGTTCGGTCCAATTGACATATCTACAAATAGTAATTACATTTGCAGCATAAGGTAGAAGTATGATTTCTTATTTCATCTATAAAAAAGGAAAAAGTTCCAATATTATATTTTCTGAAATATAAAAATCCTGTATAAGAACCCAAGATGCATTTTGCCGAAATTGCATGAGGTTATATAAAGAACCCATAAATGCTTAGCACATGCCCATGCCACGATCCATTTATTTAATTACTGGCACCTAATTCTTATTAATGCTTTGATATTTTTCTACCATCATAGGAAACCATATCCACACATTTATGGCTTTAGTTTTTATTTGAGTAATTTACGATATTAATTAAAAGTTATTCTACTTTATGAATCACATTTAGTTTTGTAATTAGATATTATAGCCTTTTATTTTGGTATAAAATTTTAGGATACAATTTGACTTATATGTGATGATGCACTCTAATTATATCCAACTCCTCCTCCTAATTTAAGTAATCTGATTTAAGAAAAATAACATTTACCCTATTTAATCTTTTTTTGTCATACATCCTTTGTTTTAGTTTAATCGATCTATATTTCATGTATAGTTATACCATCATACTAAGTATTTTTCCACATCGACGTAATGGTAGTTTTTCAATTTTTGTTTCTGCACAAATTTGACAAAAATTATAGGCTCCCCTCATTAAAAAAAAGGTTTATGGGCTTCTACCTACTAGAACATACATAATTTATTTGTTACGTAAGCAACTAGTTAGTTTTTCACTTTGCATAATTCTTATTCTTTTATATAAATAAAGCTTGTGTGAGAATATAACTTGGCAATTCTGTCACAAGAAGCATTATCATAAAATAATATTATTATTATATATGGCGATATATGATTCTGGTTTTAATGAGAAAAAGTCTTTTTTTTTCCCCATCTGATCTCATAGATGGAACATAGCTAGCTTGTATCGCTCATATAAATCAAATTAACAAGTGTGTGGTGGTGTAAGAAAGTGTAAATGCATTTCATTTGCTATGCCATATCAAAATATACATGATATATTTAACTGAGATATTTGTCACTATATAATATTAATATATCATATTTGGTAGAATATGTAGTATTAAAATATATATCATATATAATACATTGTTTAGTTAAATGTATTAAATCACACATGAACTTTTAATTTATAAAGTGTCCATGTAATTTAAGTTTTTGTTAATGTGATTAGGATTAATTTAGTTAAATTATAGATTAAAATATCTTATAATTATGATTAATGTTACGTATTTCACCTGAGAGGTGGTATCTGCAATTCAGGTGGTATCTACAATCACACAAATTTATATAATATATTATGGCATTTTGCTTGATGAATACAATATTATGAAATGCTTGTGTTTATTTTCAACTCTAACCCTTTTTAACAATACGAGATAATGTTATATATTTAATTGTCGTCTACTACATAAATAAATTATGTTAAGAGAATAATTTTTTGGTAGTTTAATATATAAATATATGATAGGAAAATGAAATTATGATAATTTGATCTTATATATTAATATCAATATATGTTATTAATTAGAAGTTGTATTACGTATCCAGGCATGTGGTATATATAATTCTAAAGATTTGTATAATACTTACTATTGTCCTTGCTTTATAAAAAGTTATGTATTTTGATGTACACAACATACTGAGATATTATACATATATTTTATCTGTTCCCTTATTTATGGTATAAATTTTTTGGGCACAAGTATATAGGAGAGTTGGAAAATAGCGTAATATATATTATTTAAAATTGTGTGAGTAATAAAGATTTATTAAAAATAAAGCGTATCATTTTATATAAAACGATCTAAAATGAAATACATGCCAAGAATAATGAGACAGAAAGAGTAATATAAATCTAGTGTGTGATAGCTGAATATGACCACCTCAACGTTTTGTGCACAATTTGTTTCGATAGGTAAAGAATATTTATGCAAATATGGCTTTACTAATTATTCATTTTCCAATTCATCACAAAAATGGTGAAAATAATAGAATAACACGCGCATGTTGCTATGGATTTTTGTTCTCACCACAAAAATAAAATTGGTACTAAAGTAGAAAATAACATTTGACTTAAGAATTGATTTTAAATAATCATAATAAAATGGGAAATAACTAATAATAATCATAAGTGACAAGAAATAAATTTAAATAAAATGATATGATATTGATGCCAACCCTAATTAGGGTTCCCAAATCCCTCTTCTAAGATTTGTGCCCGCTTATGCATTTTTCTGTGTATACATATACATACACACACGTCTGTATATAGATAATTAAATATTAAATTATATTTAAGTTAGTTGAATTTCTATTTCAGTTTTCTTTTCCTCCACCTCACTTCTCCCCTTTCACCTTCTCTCTGCAACTTCATCTCCTCTCTCTCTCTCTCTATACATCATCAATTCTGTTCTCTCAACCTTCATTTACGTTTACCCCCAAGAAAAACTCCATCCACACCCGCGTGTGCCAACACACACAAACACACGCACTCTCTTTTCATGCACTCCATTTGATTTCATATCATCGGAGTTTACCAAACGATGTGACGTCGCCGCCGATCTCGAAACAGATTGGTTCCCGATTTGCATCTGCTGATAAGAATTGAATATTTTATTGTTGAATTCGGCGCCCAAAGGCGATTGTTGCTTGCTGCTATGGCTTCTACTGTTCCTGCGAAATCTCAACCGCTGCACAATTTTACGCTGCCGCATCTAAAATGGAATAAGGACCGAAACTCCAACGGCCAACACCAGCGCCGCCGCTCCATCAAATCGCCGTCGCGTCGGCCGAATACCTCTGCCGCATCTCCTATCCGCCAGTCGCCGATGCGAGATTCCGTGTCGGCGACTCCGCCTCCGCACCAGTCCCCTTTCCGCGACTCTGCCGCGGCGGCGGTGTCACCTCGTCGGTCTCCGGTCCACGGGGATTACTTGGGGAAACGGTCTCCTACTCCTAGAGAATCATCTAAGCCATATCCGCTTCGGGAGTGGGGGAAACACTCGCCTACCGGCGGTGATCCGGCGTGGCATTTGCCGAGGCATGAATCGCCTCCACAATCCGAAGCTTTCGGCAAGGGAAAAGGTGGCTTTGTTGAGCATCGGAGACATCACTCAAATCATTCGGCGTTGGATGGTGCGAGGAACGGGCTCCATTCAACAAATTCAGAGCGAACTAGTCTGAAATCGGAGCCTAAATCGAAGGCGAAAGAAGTCGATGCGGCTGGAATCAAAAGATCGAAAATCCTAATCAAAATTCCTTTCAAGAGCAGCAAAACGGAGGACGAAAATCCGCAAGAAGAGCCGCTGAAGACGGAGAAAAGTGAGGAAAGCGGTTGCAGCGGTGAAGTGCAAGAAGAGGAGAAGATAAATAACAATATTACTGATGAAGAAACGAAAACATGGAATTTAAGGCCTCGGAAGCCTCTACACAAGTCGCCGAACGTGAGCGGAGGTCCGGTGAAGAGTAACGGTCCGTCGATGCCGGAAAGGAGTAAAGCGCAGTCGCCATTGAGGAATCTGAACAATAGATCGGGGGATAACGACGGCGGTAACGGTGGGAAAAAGGAGAAGCGGAAGCTGAGCATCTCTATCCCTCTAACGAAAGAGGAGATCGAGGAGGATATTTTCGCGCTGACCGGATCAAAGCCGGCAAGGAGGCCCAAGAAGAGAGCAAAGAACATACAAAAACAAGTAGATGTAAGATAAGATCTGATTCGGTTTTTGCGCTTGAATTTATCTATGACATATTGTGCATCTCTGTTATAATTGTGATTGATTTGTCTAAATTTTCATGGATCGCAGATTTGTTTTCCTGGATTATGGCTGGTATCTATAACTGTGGATTCATACAAGGTGTCTGAGAATTCTCTGAAGGTACAGCCCTGATCATCCCAGCCTTGGTTGCACATCTATCCTCTGAATTCTGAATTTCTGATCTGGATGGCGGTGGTCTTCTACACAGGGCTAGATGTAGTTTCTGGAAGTTTTAAGCTGCTTTGCTTCCAACTTTATTTTCTGGGGGGATGGCATTTGAAGGTATTGTCTGCAGTAACTTGTATTTGAGAGGAAGAACTAGTGTTGATTTAAGGTTTAGCTTTGCCAGTTTCTTTGTTTCGTTGTTTTTCCCCCTCTTCAAGCTGCTGATCTCCAATGATTGAGAGATGGATGACAGTTCTTCTATTTAGCATTAGTTGCAGATGTAAATATGGATTTTTAGATCTTTTAGATTTTCTTTTTCAATTCTCATGACTCAATTGGTTTTGATTCATTTTTCTTTAAAAAATGAATAATCACTGATTTGGGTTTTTCTTTATTTGTACATTAAAACAGTATTTGCAACTCGAGCCTGGAAGCCAAACAGTTGAAATTCATGTCTTTTGTTCTGTTGCAGTTGATGACTTATGAATCTTGATAGTTGATACATCTCAAATATTCTCTTACATGATTTGTGCTCTCAATTTTTGCATTCTTCTCTCAGTGAGAACTTTTAGTCTAATGGCAATTGATTTGAAGAACACCATGTTTAGGCAATAAACTATTATACTTTAAGATTGTGTGTACCTGTGAAGGTGGAAGTTGCTAAATCTAATTCCAAAGTGGGAACTTGTTATACCCTACGTAAGAAGAATAGTAGCTAACATGAAGCAAACCTTGAGGGAAAGGTTTGGATTCATTTCTCAGCGCCCTATGTAGAATTTCTTGATACAAGAAGTGAGGGAGATATCCTAATGATGTAAGTTTCTTATGTTTTCTGAGAGATCCTTCAACTAGAAACTATGATGAAGAAAGAGTAATATGTTTGGTCCAGGATTTGTGAAGTAGACGCAAAGATGGATCTTTGCCACTTATTTTGTTCCTCTCCTTTGGTGAATGTATGGCTGGAGTTTGAATTTGGTGAGTAACTGGCAAAAAAAGAGAGCTTCATGTGTTTGAACGATTTCCTGCTCTGCATTTCGATTATGGTGAATATAACAGTGTGGAGTTTGGAGTTGAAAGAAAGGCTAATCAAGGGAGTAAACTATGGCAACTAGTATTGTTGGCTGGCTTGACTTTTTCTTCATTTGACTCAACTTATTTGTCCAAAACTGACAATATTTTCCTATATTCTCTAAGCTGTCTGTCACCTGCGCTACGCTAGCTATAAATAACAACGTTATGTGCTTCTTTCTTTTTTTCGATGATTATGCTGGTGGCCTTTTACTTAATTCATTAAGGATCCTATTGTATCATTAGTTTCAGCTGCTTTCAAGGTCCAAACTCAAAAATTTAACTTTTTTATTTTCCTCTATCTGTTACACATGAAGACTTCTCGTGTGGACTTTTCATTTGACTTCTTATACTTAGGTTATTGCAGACTAAATTCCAACTTTTCAATTTTTTTTTGCAAATTAAACCTAACTTTTAACATGGTGGAATAATAATGTCTTAACTCTTACTTTTTTAGTAAGTTGTCTCTCTTTGGTTTTTGCTCTAATTTGGAGCTAAGATTTAAATATTTATTTAATGTCAAAATTCAAAATTAATTAAGGACTTTTGGAGCTATAGTATGTGTTGTTCTCTTTCCTTGTCAATTTCGTCATCAGACCAAACCTCCGACTACTACTGAGTAATTGAGCTGATAATCGTTGTGGTGGAGTTAGAGCTTTTTAATGGTTTGAGTTACACTTCTAGACATTTGACAATAAAATTTGAATTCGACAATTCATCGATGTCTAAATTCAAATATAAATTTACGCAAAAATGTAGGAATGACGAATTTATAACAAATCAAAAGGTTAGAGATATACTTGTTGTATTCTAAAATTAAATTAAATCTGAAATTAACGTAATCATGAAACAATGCTGCTCGTTATTCCACCAGGAATGTCAGCCCAAGGTTTTGGACCTTTTGGTTATGGGTGCCAATCAATACTCTTGAATAAGAACCATATCAAAGCCCTATTTTTAGTTCGTGTCTTCTGACCTAATAAGAACCCTAGATCCGAAATTACTCTCAACTGTGGGATTAAATAAAACGTCCAACTCCAACCAACCATTATAGTTATGGAAAAAATAATATAGTTATAGAAGCATTGTATCAAGCAGAAAAGGTAAAGTAAAATGAGGCTCCAGAGCTCCAATGTGGCTGTATTTTAATGTGTAGAACCGCGTCTAATGGGTAGAATAGTTGACTCTCCACATGGAGACAACAGATAGGGCTTTCATTTCAGAATTCCTAAATCCTAATTATATCTATTTAGTAGTACGTTAATTAAGCCGCAAATTTATGAATTGATCCGATTAATTTAATAATTTAATAAAATTATAGTTGAAAAATTATAACCCAAAAAATCTCAATATGAATGACCCTAGATCTAATAGTCTGCAACCCGATAGAGTTGGCCAGAGAATAGCCCGAGTCCATAGGATCGACCCGAAAATTAACGAGTTCTCATTATTTAGTTTTCAAACTTCATTACTTTATTTTTTTTCGAACTTCATTACTTCAATTTTTTTTTCCAAACTTTTCAAAGTTAGTATAATAATTTTTTTCCCAAATGTATGTAAGCATACATTTTGATTCAATATTTGAAAATTATAATAATCATTTCACTTATTTATATTTTATTATAACATTTAATATAAAACTTTTAGATTTAAAATTTAAAAAATGATAATCATTTATGAAAAATATATGTTCTTACTTCTGCTAGAGTTACATATTAGTTTTGAGTTGAAGCGACATTCATTTCTGAATGTATTTATTTGTTAGAAATACATAATTGTCATATTAATTAAAAAAAATCATAATTTTTTTGAGCCCGATTAGCACGAAATCTGATAATTTAGGGTTATGGTTGATAATTTATAGCCCGAAAAAATTAAAACCCGAATGACCTGTAACCGAATAGCCCGACAATCCTATAGTGTTAGCCCAAAGCTGAGCGGATTGGCCTGATTGATATCCCTGCTATTTATAATCAAACTAACTTGTTTATGCTAGCACAAAATTTTGAATATTACAAACCTACTAATTTTGGTTGGTTGGTGATTTTGGGCAAATAGGGAGTTTGGTTAAAATTAGTCCAATTATATATCGTATATAATTTTTAGTTATTAAATTATGAAGATTTATGTTAGATTTATAACTTAATATGCTGATTGAATCTCATAGATGGAAAAAAAAAATCTATTTTCCTAAATATGTAATGTTTTGCAACAAATTAATAATGTGCAATCAAAACTTGACTTATACATGAAGTCATTCTAACCACTTCCTAACCAAATATATATATATATATATATATATATATATAGATTCATTCAAATAATAACCTAATCTTAATGCAGAACTAAGACCTAATATAGGCCGTTAGATTATAAAATCAGACCGTTAGAATAATGCCACG
>JAYDZE010581575.1:0-11098 GCA_034509125.1 Monilaria moniliformis | reverse complement strand
TGCAAATCACCTTTTCCAACCATTGCAGTAGCCTCAACAAACTGAACCTCTCCTCCAAAGGCTGTCCATACTAGTCCGACAGATACTCCAGGAGTTGCAACTCGATCAGCAGTTTCTCTATCATCATATCTTGGGGGCTTCATCAATACAGAATCACATCACTTCTTTAGTATAGTTTATAAGAAAGAAAGGACAGGAACGAGAATAATGGGAATGAAATCAAGCTGAACAAACAACGTTTGACCAAGTAAGTTTCGAACTTACTCACTCATACTGATGATTCTTAGAAGAAATTACTACTTACTCCAAGAACTTTCTCCAACATAGCTTCATCCACAATGAAGGGTAAGGTCACCCTGAATGTATTTGGTATTTCGTGCTTGTTTACACCCATTGGAATCACTTCCATTTCCACTTCAGCCTCACCAGCAAGTCTACCATCTAGCAACGGTGAAGCTAGTCGCTGGACATCTTTGGTAAGTGGCACTGAATGATCTTGTTCAGCGACTCTGACAGCTGCGGCACGAGCTAAAGCAGCCAAGTTTCTCTCTAGATTACGTACACCAGCTTCTCTTGTATACCTCTGAATAACAAGTTGTACCATAGCCTATAATGAAACCAAGAAAGCCAGCATGACTTAGTATCCATGAGTTTCTGGGTGACATTTAATTAATTGACAAGAGATGGCTAAGAACTTAAGCGTAACAGATATAGCCTGGTAAAACTAGAAAAGGAAACCACCACCTTTAGCATGATACCGATATACCTAGTTGCATTTTGTGTATGCTAGATAAAAAATAATTGCATGATATTTCCATACCTCAGGGACTTGAAGGAAATCAAAACTCAAGCCGTGCTGATCGAGAACTCGTGGAATTAAATGCTGCATTGCAATCCTAAGTTTCTCTTCGGGTGTATATCCTGGCAGCTCAATGACTTCCATCCTGTCCAGAAGTGGCGGAGGAATAGGCTGTATTCTATTTGCAGTAGCCACAAAAACTACCTTTGACAGGTCAAATGGTACATTCAAATAGCTAAAAAAAATTGATCAAGGATAACCACGGCACTAAGTTCTGCATAAAATTATTAGAAAATAAACATAAAACATATATTTTCAAAACCATGTATCCATGCATGTTTAAGAGCCAAACGGAGATAGCATTTTTTCATCTCTCTGAGGAGACCAACAAATGACTATGTGGCAAAGAATCTGCCCAATATATTTTTACTTCACTTCCTCATCACAAACCTTCCTCAACAGTTTAACAATTTTGAATCCTAGCAAATGCGAAGAAGAGAACAATAATAATAAACATAAAAAATTTAGAAACCTAGACAATGTGTTGTGCTATGCAATGATAAAATTGCACCCATATCATATTTGTGAGAAGATAAATGCAGGTGCTTAGTGGAATTTGGCTCTACATGTCTGCAGTGAAAATTTGACAGTGGCAGGATACTGATCATTAAAAGTTTTGTTCTGTTCAGGATCAAGGACCTCAAGCAACGCTGAAGCTGGATCACCACGAACATCAGAACCTGTTTTGTCAATCTCATCCAGCAACATAACTGGATTGCACACGCCTACCCTCTAGAAAATTCAAAAGAACTCTTCAATTCACCTTGGGAAGAACATTAAAACTAAATAATGTCCAAATATAATTAATGAAGGTCTAAAACCATAAGCTTTAATTCATAACTGGGTTGGGGAAAAAAGATTTTCAATTTTGAAGCAAGCATTGGAGTCCAATCATATGTATAATGTGTTAAGAAAAGAAATATTAATAAATATATTCAACATATTCAAGCAAGTAAATTGAGGATTCATGCCAAACCACAGACTGTAGATTCATTATATGGGGAACAGTATATAACAAGCAAGGTGTCAACTGAGCTTCTAGTTGTCTAATTTAGAGAAGCACATGGAGTAGTGTAATGGTGAATACGGACATTAGTGGAGGGCCGGATGCACGGAAGATAGATATCATACATAACCTGACTTTGAATCAATACAAAAGCATCGTGTAACAGTTTTGATATTTGACAAAAACCATAATTTCAATGATGATACTTCCTTGGTTGTGGGTGCCGAATGTCATGAGACTATGGATTATGACAAAATTATCAAACAAATTACCCAGTTCCTTTTCTTTTCTCCCAATCTTAATGTTCTATTTGTTATTAAATATTTTCTTCATGAAACTTCTCATATTTCCATTTCTCTCTTTCTGATATAAGGCCCGTCTCATGTAATTTCTTTTAACTATTATTTTCTAGTTATAAGCATCTTACCCCCACTAAAGAAAGGAACTTTTTGAGACAAACATATGCAAATTAATCGATGACCATGATAAGATTCTGAGACACCACCACACACCTTTATTCCATCAATAAGACGACCAGGCATGCTCCCTATATATGTACGCCTATGCCCTCTAATGTCAGCCTCATCTTTTACACCACCTAGGGATATGCGGACAAATTTTCTGCCCAAAGCCGCCGCAATCGATGAAGCTAAAGACGTCTTTCCTACACCTGGTGGACCAACAAAACACAATACAGGACCTCTTGCATCTGGTTTAAGCTGCACGACATATTTACAGCATGATCATTTTGATAAAAAGTTCCATGGAAATATCAAAATCGGGTAATTAGGGCCAACCTTGCGAACGGCTAAGTATTCAATTATCCGCTGCTTCACCTTCTCTAAACCATAGTGTTCAATGTCAAGACACTCCTTTGCAGCCTTTAACTCCAATTCCTGCTCTTCACTGGCTTTCTGCCAAGGTAGGTCTGCAAGAAGTTCCAGGTATACACGGGAACTATTATACCCAGGTTGCTGAGGCTGCATTTTTTTCAGTCTCCTGATATAAGAATATAATTTGGAATTCAAATGACATTCTTTCTAAAATTTCAGAACAGTGTAATGTAATAGTGAAAAAAATCTAAAAGCCTGTTTATTTTTATGATGACCATCATGATAAACATCAACACTAAATAATAAAATTAGGGTTGATATTCACTTATGGCCAGACCTTTGCCCGAATTGTGACATTTTGGCCTGATCTTCAAAAATTACATATATGGCCCAGCTTTTACTATGTCATTACACTTATGGACTGTCAGTGCAATTAAAGATATTATAATTTTATATCTATAGTATTACTATTATCTAAAAAGTAACTTTTTAATGAACTATAAATACTAAATTTATTTGATCCATTAGCACTACAAGAAAATATTGAATTGTATAGAGTTAGCTGCAAACTATACAGTGACTTCACTTATGGTGTAATATGGCTATATAATATTTAAATATTTATATTTTTCATTTGTATTAATGTAGTATTTCCTATAGTGTAAATTTTGTTACTTCTATTTATCTAAATAAAATAACTGAAAATATAATTATACTTAAAAATATGACAATATGATCACCAGTGGCATAAACAGTAATCTACAGGACGCAGAAAAAAAAATAGTAGGGGCTTTGTTTCCTAAATATTTTAGATTTTTTGTTTTGTGATTCAAATCTTTGATAGGGGCTTTTTATAACAATATATATAAAATTTGAATAAATTTAAAGACCTTATAAAGAAAAAAAGTAAAATAAAAAATAAAAAAAAAAACCCTTGGTCCCCTTCTTCACTTAAGGTGTGTCCACCTATGCATATGTGAGAATGTAATAGATATAAATATTACTGTCATATTAAAAATAATAGAAGCAAAATAAATAAATATATCAACAATGGAGTAAAGTTGGACCATATTTGTCTATCTTTTGATGGTCAGGCTATGAAGTAACTACAGGATTAAAGGTCAGGCCATAAGTGATGATTAATCTTTAAAACTTAGACAAAACGACGTCATTTTAATTCTGTTAAGTGTTAAGTTTCCGTCAATAGTGTTAACCCATAAGTGCAATAACAGAGTAAAGGTGTAATTTTTCGAATGTCATGCCAAAATGTCGCTATACGGGCAAAGGTAGGGTCATAACTGAATATTAACCTATACGGGCAAAGGTAGGGTCATAACTGAATATTAACCCATAATATTATGTGAATAAAGCAAATCACAGTCTGAGCTAAAAAGCCAAACTAGAATCAGAAAGAAATATGTCAGGTATATTAACTAAGTAGGACATCTATGATATTGCACATAAAACTAGGCCCACTAGCTCAAACCCAATATAAGACAATACTTAGACAAAGTGAATTCGTCTCAGACAGCTGTCAGGTGAGAAAGATTCGAATACTCACTTTCAAGGGACTCGACAATAATGTTACTAAACCTCGAAGTCTGACCAAAGTGGAGAAGTCATGCACACAAAGATAAGTCACAGTCTTACAAGCACATAAACAATACAATATAAATCTCTCAATTAAGTATTCTCCCTAATTTTATACCTCAGTTCTCTCTGAGCATGTTTCCAGATATTTGCAGGCATCGAAGCATCTCGCATCTTCCTCTCCAGAGCAGCCACATCATCCTCCTCATCATCATTATCACCAAGTTCTTCCTTAATAGCCCGCATCTGGTACATGTTCCAGAAAGCATTAAGGCGCATACACACTATCAGACTTTACAACCCGACATATAAGGCAGTGAAAATTAAATACAACTTCCCCTAAGATCCAGAAATCAAATTAGTGGACCATTTTCCCATACAAATCATTGATCTCATCTTCAATTTCAGTAACAACTGAAGTAACATCAAAGGTGAACCCATTTTAGTTAGAGGTAGCAAATTAGTTTTTCAAAAAAACAATATGCCACTTATAACCTGCATAAAGTTTTTAGCTACATGCTGCTGGAAGTTACAATATATGTAAAGCTTTAGCCCTTTAGCTCTTATCCAAGTTGACAAAAAGAACAATACATATAGCACAGTTACTCTTTTTATAATATAAAAGAAATTTTTTAAAATGAAGCAATTAGAGAGATGATGATTGTGCCCATTTTTCTTTATTAGTGGCAACAAATTGGTAATAGACATGCTCACTCCTTTTCTTTTCGGGTTGGGAGGTGGGGGAAGAAGCTAAAAAGGTTCATCATAATACATGAGAAGCCATGAGTTATGAAAAAAAATTATAAGAAACATTCAATACTTATTTCCGAGCAGAATAAAAAGAGTAAATTATATTTTATGACCTGATCTTTGGGTTGAGTTGTAAAATGGCTTGACCTTTAAAATATGCAAAAAATATCCTGATCTTTTAGTGAAGTTGCAAATATTGCATAGGATAAAAAAATTGGAACCAGAAATATAAGCTAGACGAATTCCTGCGTGAATTCTCACTTTTGTTTTAATATATAAGATGTCTTCCGCCCATCAAAATGATGCTTTTTTATCCTTGGTTGAAAAATATTAAATGAAAAACATGAAAAAAATGACTTCTCTCCATCTTCTTCTTCCCTCCTTTTTCTTTTCCTCCCCAATTCCCAACCCTAAATTCGCAGAAGCCCCCTTCTGAAAATCTCAAAGTCATTAAGAAAGGAAAAATTCATATTTTCACAAGAATCCTCCATCCACACAAACCACCCATTTCTCTGCAATATTTCCTGAATCCAAGATGCAAACAATTTTCAAAAAGCCAAGTCCATTTTTCCACAGTCAATTTCGAGGCAATCTACTCAAGGTGATTAAACCTTTACCCCCCAGCACACACACACACATGAAATTGCAAACCTGCTGACGGAGGAGAAACTCTTTCTGTGACTTTGACAATTGTCCCTCAACCTTTTGTGTAATCTTCTCTGCTACACGAATTGACTGCAAATAACAAGCCAAAAAAAAAGAGTGGATCATATTTACAGGCTCCTAACATTTTTAAAAATCCATTAGCTGAATCCAGATACCTGTAAATGCCTATCAACCAATTCTGTTGCTTTCGAAAGCCTCACTTTCACATCAACAGAATCTAGCATGGATAGCTGCTCTTCAAAGCTAATTTCAAAACTTGCGACAAAAATATCAGCCAGTTTGTGCACAGGAACGGTCTCCAGGAGAACTTTAGTCCTCCCTCCTGTTTTTTGTTTCTAGATATAGAAATTAATCAAATTAGAGAACTGGTGAGGAGAGTCATTGAAATGTACGTCCAGTTTCAGGTAGTTCATGATTTGCTATGAATCAAATATACAAACTGTAAACTTAAACTCAAATGATACCTGCTCAAGCACAGAAATAAGCTCCATAGCTGTGGCCTTAAATTGTCTGGACAATGCTGTGAAATCTGGCTCTTGTTCCACTTGATCCATCTCTAGTAATATGATAAGGAGATTTTGAATCAGCATCTTTATAAAGCTAGATCTATACCAGTGATGTCCACTTTTTAAACTAGATGATACCAATAGAAATTTAAGTAGGCTTTTCCAAGATGACATATGTAGTATATGTATATGAGGAAATGGCTTTT
The DNA here is from genome assembly GCA_034509125.1 of Monilaria moniliformis. Lineage (NCBI taxonomy): Eukaryota > Viridiplantae > Streptophyta > Magnoliopsida > Caryophyllales > Aizoaceae > Monilaria > Monilaria moniliformis. The sequence continues at coordinate 4,682 of JAYDZE010581575.1, read as the reverse complement.
TATTGCAAGATGATGTATCACAGATAATTTTTTGAATGTGTTGTTACAGGTTCTTCATGCAAATGCCATATTAATGGGTTGACTCATTCATTGCTTTCTTAGCATTTAGAATTTTTCGGTCATTAATCCTCTATACCATATATAAATCCCCATTATTTTTAAGGAAAGTTGGTTGAATTCTGTTTGAAATGTTCAATGAATCATTTTCTTGATACCCTCTCCTATGCAACTGATTCAGTGATATTAGACGTCACTAAGTCAATCAATGATTGGATAGAGTTAGGGGTCAGACCATGTAACAATCGCAAGGTGGGATGGCTGCGAAGTCGTGCAATCTGGGAGGTACGTCAAAATAAAGATTACTCAGAAAGTTCCACACAGGAAGAACAGACCTACTATACCCTCTAAGTAGACTAGAGAAGTTCAGTTGGTGATAGGGGAAGAACCTACACCACCAACAATTTGAAGTTAAGATCAACAAACACAAATGAACTCCTAAGCTCTGATTTCTTGCACCGGGTTCTTTCGGAGGCTAGGGAACTGATCAAACTTTAAAATAGGTCGAGAGTTTGAGAAGAATATACTCTCGACAGGAATATCAGGGGCTCAATTAGTTCAGCATTCAATAAGGGCACCTAACTCTACAAGTTTGAGGTGCCAAAGGTTAGCAAAAGAACAAGTTAGAGGGATGATCTTGTTACTCCTTTCAGCACATTCCAAAAACAAGCCTAATGTAGCGTAGTTAACCAGATGATATTTACAATTTCTCTCCCCTCTCTGCCTGCAGTTGTTAATAGAGAAATCAGTTCTCTCAACTCTTCTGGAAAAGCACAGCACAATGATAAATTTGGGGGGGGCTTGTACATTTTTGTGAATGGAAGAATGCAAGACCTTCAATTTGTGAACAGATTAACCTAAGACACATCAAAAAGCAGCTACAGTAATTCATAAAACTTTGCTTCTTCTAACTCCATTTCGACGAGAAACTACCAATTTGCAGTCTTCTGTGCACAATTACACAGAAGTCAAGAGAGCACGGATGCTGTTACATGGTTTAAGATTAGCTTTACCTTGAGGATTAAACACTCCTTTTTGCAGGCCACATTCATCACACACTCACCATGTATATAATTACAATACAGATTTTCTTGTCACCAATTACTTGTGCCTTTGAGACATGAGTTATGCTTACCGAGTTTAGACATATCCAGGGAAGTGATCCTGGCAGTGTAATATGTTCCTCTTGTGCTCAGCTCCTGAACACTAAATCTACACAACCCTTCAAGAACAACAATGTAAGTAACCCTTCCACTTGGTTTCTCTACTCCTCTTGACAGATGTAAAGCTCGAGCAGCAACTCCCCTGGAGATCAAAAACAGATATACTGCTGACCAACAAAATTTAGCAATTTCAAAATGCAACAAACTTCAGCTTCAGCAATATCATTATACCTGTTATGCCAGTGAACAACTTCTTGGTTATTCTTAGCTCCGTGCTTGTGGGATTCAGATATTTCATCCTGAGTTTTTGAGCTTCGTTCTCCTAAATTAGTTCCTATGCCTGAAAATACAGTTCCACAATAAATCATGTATGATATCATCAAAATCATGATACTGCCATTACTGCCACTAAGATTACTTCTTAGCACATATTCATCATGTTTCAATAGTTCCATCAGAACCAATTGGGAACAAACTCTATGATACTTTATCTGCTAGACCAGGTATAAGAATCACTCTCTCTATCAAACGGAAAGGTGGTGGACTTCACACACACAGACATCAAGTAAACAAAAACACACGCATGCACCAAAACCCGAGGCTTTTCAAACTCAGAAAGCACGATAATCACCTGGAGACGGCAGCGAGCCGGCTGTTGAAGACTCCGCCGCAGCATCACGAACAGGTAGGATTCCAATCAGTCCTTTCTCCTCCCTCTGCCACAATTCCTGTTCCACCAACTTCACACTAGCACCACAACCACCCGCAGGAACATAAATTTCTCAACCCAATTCCGGAAACAGCATAAGCAGCGCATCAACAATAAATTCAACATAAAGAAATTGCAAGTACCTGCTGGATGAAGTGCATCGAATACGAATAATCGCACCAGGCAGCAGCACTTTGTTCCGGAACGGAAGTATAGCGAGCCGGCCGGGCAGCTCCACCGATTCCGCCATATTACAACTATCAGCCGTAAATTATATATTTTCTATGAATAATTATTCAGAAAAAACGTCAGGAACAATGAATTTGTTTGTCAAGTGTGTGTATACTGTGATTCAAGGATAGAAATTGGAAAGGGGAGAAAACGGAAAAATCTCAAAACGCAGATAAAGATGAGAAAATTGATGAAGGTGTGGATTTATGAGGTTATTATGCAATAATGATCATAGACATAGACCCGAACTATAAAGTCACAACAGACAATCTACAAATATAGAGAGCTATGTATCCTTACTCTCTCTCTCTCTCTCTCTACACTTTCTCTCTCATCGTGGACAATTTTTTTTACTTTTTCCGATTATTCTCTACTAAACCAACGTACAAATCAACTAATTCATCTTTCCAGCCTAATCTTTCTTTGGAAAGTGTATTAAAAATATTCAAACTTATGTTTCATATATAATATATCCATATATACTTGACTTCATTTCGTCAATCATAAGCTGTCAACATGAGCTTTATGAGAAGAAAAAAAAAATTAAGCTTTATGAGCACACGTCATTTAATTATATTTTTTATAAAATGCATTTATAGGTAAGTAATTTTTTCCATAGAGTCAATGTAAATGAAACGAGTCAACTTCAAATAATGTTTTCGATTTAAAAGTTTATAATTTTTTGGAATACTAGTTTGTTACCTATCGAAATTCGACGGAAAATCACTTTACGTGATAATTTATAATTATTTTAAGGTATTGATAATTTATAATTATTTACGGTACTTAATGAGTTTTATTAGCAATAATAGTCCATGGATAGTAGGGATAATATCATTTTAGATCTTTTTTCATTTTTTCCAGACAAAAATGCATTTGTTTGTCTTTTTCTTCATCTTTTCTTTTTTACACATTTTTTTCTTTTTTCTTTTCTCTCTATCTCATTCTCTCCCCACTCTCATCTCTCTCTTCTACAAATCTCTCTCTCTCTCATCTCTCTCTCTTTGGAAGTTATGAATAAGTACACGATTTTAAAAGTGTGTCACGTCGAATGTCATGTCAAATTTAATTTTGATAGATAATCAATTTAAGTAAAATTACAAAAATGTTTAAATTCGTATATTTATTCATAAATTTTAAAAGTCCGCATACAAAACCAAAATACACCTAAAGTTCGTGTATTTAGGCACAACATAATATTATTTTTATATATATTTCATAAGAAAAATGATGTCGTTTTGATGAAGTGGCACCAAGTCAATTTCCATGTCAGATTCAATTTTGATCAATATTCAATTTGTGAAAAAATTACAATAATGTTTAATTTCGTGTATTTACTCACAACATTCAAAGTTCTTGGGCAAAACCAAAGTACACCCAAAGTCTATGTATTAAGCATCAATACCTCATCATTTTATATTATTTTTATGCTCAAACATATAAAATAATCTTTACATAAAATATTTCTTAAATTAATATAATTTAACCAAATTAAATTGATGGTATAGTTTAAAAATTATATTAACCTCAACTAATTCTGCCAATTAGATATTAAATTTTAGTTGGTAGAATATAAATACAAATATATAAGTTATCATTTGATGGAGTTTTATAGAAAAAATTATGTGGGATTGAATATTAAAGAATTTTTTTTTTTTTTTTTGAATTTGACATAAATTAAGGATTGATGTGTCATATTTTTAAAATTCAGTCGTTGTCTTTCAAACTCTAACCAAGATGATATTAAAAATTTAGAGATGATATATCAAGCTCCATATGAGAGGTGCCCATAACTCAATTTTGGCTTCAAACGAGATGATGTTCAAACTCAGTTATGGTCTATAAATAATATGAAGAGATTATAAATCACAACATAAAGTAATGTTCTATCGAATTTCGACCAGCTACGTGCTAATATTCAATATACACTTTATTAAACCAAGTGCAAGGATACCCGTCTTTTAATGAAATCAATTGTAAGTGGGGGCAGAAGCTCTCAACATCATCACATCTCCACTCATTTTATTCATTAGGTCATTTAGAAATGTACAATTCAGTTTGAAATCAGCTAAAAAATCAAAATTGGAAACGTCCACTACCATACAGTAATGAAAAGTCAATAGCCACCACACACCAAAATGACATCTTAACAAATACGTAATATAATTACGTACACCAAAATGACATCTTAATATACGTAATCATGTTGTGCCGGTCTTATCTCATCGATTCATTAATTTATAATATACCCTTCTTAGTCATGATGTTGCTTTGGTCTTATATCCATATATTATATAGTAGGGCTAATTGCTAGAAAAATCATGAAGTTTGGTCAAATTTTGGTCAGTCCCGCAAGTTTAAAAATCAGCCGCTAATATCATGAGTTTGAGATTTTTCGTAATTGTCCCACGACGAAAAAATTTGGTATCCTACGTGTCTTAAATCATTGACGTGTCGTATACATGTCTTACAATTAACGACGTGGCTGACTAATTGGTGCAAACGTGGCTGATTTAGTTACC
>JAYDZE010581564.1:0-11100 GCA_034509125.1 Monilaria moniliformis | reverse complement strand
GGAAAGCGAGTCAAAAATTTCAATTTAATTAAGCGATCAAAACCAGATCTTCAGCAGAAATACCCAAGACATTTGTTTTACCTAAAAAAGTAATTATCCTTTTTAAATGGGAAAAAAGATAAAGATGTATTGTTCAGAATCCGAAGATATAAAGAGTGAGGGATGCTGTTTCCGGGTGTGGATATCGAAGAAAGGGAGAGAAGAAACTCGAGGTAGAAAATTAGGGAAAAGCGTTGTGTATTGTAATGTATCGGTGCATAGCTGCTATAGATTCTATGGCTATCCTCCTTGTCTCTCTCTACACACACAACATCTACTGCTGGTCAGCCAGCTTCTCTCTCTATGATTATATATGTGGGTGAGTGAGTTTTTCTTTTCTTTTTTTATTTGGGTGTGTGTAGGTCATTCCTTTTCCTCTCTTTTTCATTTCAGTTGTTATTCATTAATTATCATCTCATTCTCTAGCGTTAACACCATTCTTGATATCAAATCTCAAGACTTCAATGCGATTTAGTATATAGTAATATATTGAAAATTACCCCTTAAGTATAACTTGGTTGATCAAAATTGTGAATCAAATTTGAGGTGGGGGATGTAGGGCGACACAACTCCTTAAGTAATTCCAATTTAATTAATTCAATTAATTACAATTAAAATGCTTATTTATCGAGTATTAAGAGAAAAGAAAAAATAAAAAACAAATCTTGCCTAATCAATTAAAATGTACAAGTAATGAAGTAAAAATTTAACGACTGGCGAGACCCAAGTCACCACCTTGAATTGATCGGTTGAAGAGAGTGAAAAATGATTGCAGGCAATTCGGTAAAGAAGGTCCGCTCCGCTTCCGCGGTGGGTTATTCTGTTCTAGGACTTTCTCTGAAGTAAGTGGTGGTTGAAATTCAAAGAGGGGCATTATTTATTTTTATAAGTTTTGCTGTCAGTCATCTAATTTCCCTTCGCCCTCTTCTTCAGGGATTCATTTTCCCAACTCCAGTGTTATTCATTTAAGCTCATCATGCCTTTCCCAGACTGGCAATCTTACTTCTTTTCTTGTTCAGCCATGAATAAGATGGTAATCAGTCATCGGTTAAGCTATTTGTAAATGAGCTGGAGTTTCAGCATCCTGCTGCCAAAACCTTAAGCTTTGGTAGCAAGGAAAATATGGGGATGGAGCTTATTTTGACAGTCTGGGGAACTTCTTCATAATGCTGAGGAGCTCATTATGATGGGACTGCACTCTAGCTAGTGAGATAATCGTTAGGTAAGGCCTTCAAAATACAGCAGCATCCTTTCCTCGTTAATTTTTTAAATGAATATTTCATGTTGTTTTGGACAATTGAGTTTCAGAAACGGTGACTGTGAGAGATAAGAGTATGTCGTTTCGCAATTAGCTTTGAATAGCTAGCAAACAATTTGGCCAACAGAATGCACATGTCCTTTGATTACCAATGTAATTTCAATCCTGCTACTTTGGATACTATCCATGTCTCCTTTTTAAGCTTCCCACTTCAGTCAATTAGCAATAATTTTTCTGTGGACTTTCGGAAATCTGTTTCATGTAGCTTGCAAGGAAATTTTGAATCATGGGTACAAGACCCTTTACACGTAAGACCTATTGCTCATGCAATTTGAGATCCTCATTTTGGTCAACCGGCCGTGAAAGCTTTTACTAGAGGGGGTGCTTTTGGGCCAGTGAATATCATGTATTCTGCTGTTTATCAGTGGTGGTATAAATCAGTTTACGCACCAATGAAGATCTTTATACCAGAGCTCTTTTTCTATTATTTCTTTCTACCATATCCTAATTTTTTTTTCTGCGGAGTAGCTAGATAGTCTTTGCAGGATTGTATCCAGGAAGCCTGTTAACTTCAATCAGTTACAACTCTACTCAATTGAGGTTTGCAGATTCCATTGTAGTTTGAGGCATGGTATTCAAGTCTGATGCAGTTGGGACTACAAAGAGAACGGAAAATGCTAAGGTGTGTGTTGAGTTCTTGAATCTTGTCTACTTGCTACTAGTTGCTCGTCTCTTGTATCTTTCAAAGTTGAAGAGAGAATAGGCAGTGATTTTCTCGAAATATCATGTTTGTTGTTCATCGCAACATATAAGGTACAAGCATGAGCTAACATGGTTGAGAAAGATGCCTCCACAAGTCTAGCTATTGTTTACTTTTATTGCTGAATTTGTCTCTTATGCCATTTATTGATGAGTTTAAGGATAATTTGGGCACTATGGATATCTTTGAAGTCTATTGCATAGTTTACTTGATTTACTGATAAGGCCCTGCAATGGTAGACAACTTGCACCTCCTACATAAATAGATAAGTCTTCACTCCAGGGATATGAAAATAGACCTCATAATTTACTCATTCCTTTATTCTAGATTACTACTATGTAAACAAGACAAAGGAAAGATTTTCTGAATCATTAAATTATAGAAAAAATTATGGAAATATATGGAAATATTCCATTAGATCATCTCTGTTTATCTGTAGAACAATTTTTGATGTCAGGTTTTGGAACCTGATCACGAGGGGTCATTTGTAAAACTGGTAAAAACATGCCCAACTACTGAGGCGTAATTGCGCGACTCATGCAACAAATAAGGATACATACGCCTCCAGTGAGCTTGTTTGAGGAGTGGTATGTATGGCTTCATAGGCATAATCGTCAAATCCAGAAGTTGAACACACTGTATTATTTGAAGGACTCATGACATTTGAGCGAGGCTCATATCAATGGACAAGGTGTGATGTGATCTTACTAGTCATATCTATTGCTTTGTTCTTCTTGTAATCTCTAATGCTATAAACCCTTAGTTTGTACCTACAGAATCATGGTCCAAAGGGACTTGCCTGCAGGGATGGATGGAGATTAGGTGTGTAATCTTTGTTTTTGATGCTGTTCTATTTGGTTGAGAGATTTTTTGTTGTATGACTGGAATTGTTGGTGCGACATTGATAGTGTATTTACTTTAATGGACTGCCACCAATGGTTTTTGGAAGAGGGATGCTTTTAGTTTACTAAGCGTTTATTATGTTGAGTTTGAGTGAGGGGAAAGGGAAGTCGAGATTCTTTTTTGAAACGAAATCCTCTTCAAATTTAAAACTACTTCTCCTGCCAGATATCAAGATTTTAAAATCATGTGACCGCTTGGCCAATACTGTAAAACCCAAGTTTCAAGTAAATCATAAAAACCAAGTCTTGACCAAGATCAAGAATCGCAAAATCAAAAGGAGCTGTTTCTTGGAAATCATGAACACCAACTTTTTTATCTTGAAGATGATGGTTATTGTCTTAAGGGGTCGTTTTTGCCAAATTTGATCCAGGTGTCATATAAAGTATAAATTTACTTTTGGGTGTATCCTTTCAATTTTAAACTTATACACAACAGTAACTTATTAGGACATGATGGATGATAGTTGTAGACTTGTATTTTGGAAGGTAAAGAATAGATGTAAGGTAATTGTTTTTTCAAGAAATAAGATATTATGTTATCAAAGGTGTATTTTTGGGTGTACCAATTAAAACAAAATTAATATTTAGTTAGTAACTAGGTGTGGAAGAGGCGGAGGTGGGTCTATCCAAAAATTGAGGGGATGTGAAGATGTAAATATTTGCTGGTGGAGAGAGTTCCTTAGAGTTGAGTGAGAATGGCTTCTCTTCTATCCTTCTCTCCCCTTAAATCTGCTAAAGCTTCTGCCGCAACTTTGACCGAGACTCTCGACCAAAAATTTGGACGCAAAGGCATAAAGTTTTCAGAATCGGGGACGGTTGAGCTGACAGTGAGAAATGGAAGCTCGGTGAAGCTTGAGATACCAAATGGCCACATTACTTCCTACAAGCCCAAGGTCTACTGGAAGGACGATGGCTATGAGGAGGTGCTTCATACTCTTCCGGCTTCGGCATCTTCATCTTCCCCCACCAGAGGTGGAATCGCCTTGGTGGTGGACGATCTCTCCTCCCAACCAAATTCCAAGACTAGTACTGCGGAATGGACTGTAATGGATGTTGATTCCGACTCCATTGATGCTCTACAGGTACAGTACCACGCGCACACGCCTTGTATATATGTATGTATGTATGTGTATGTATAGCTAGTGTTGGTTGATCAATCATAATGTGGTCTAGCAGGTTGAGCTGGGGTGCATCCGTGGGAGTTTGGATATAAGGTATGTTGTATCACTTTACCCTCTGAGCATGGCGGCTGCTGTGATAGTGAAGAACACAGGGCGCAAGCCTGTGGATTTAGCCACTGCAATTCTGAGTCATTTCAAGGTAAAGAAGAGAGGGGGGAGTGGGGTGCAAGGATTGAAAGGCTGCTCTTACTGCACCCACCCTCCTCTCTCCTCCCCTTTCCAAATCTTATCCCCATCCGAAGCTACCAAGACCGAGGATCCGGGCTTCTTCTCGTTCGGGTGGGAGCCCGAAACCAAGCCCGGAGTGTGGAGTGTGCAGGATGCGCCCATTACCGTCTTGAGGCATAAACTCAGTAGAGTGTACGCTGCTCCACCACCGCAACGCTCCGACCCATTCCACACCACCGCCCCCTCCAAGTATGAGACCATCGACCAGGTGCATATCATATCACCCTCTCTATATTTATTACTTAATTACCTAAGTAAATTAATCTCTAACACTAGTACACGTGCAGGGGCGCGAGCTCTTCTTCCGGGTGATACGAATCGGATTCGAGGAAATATATTTATCGAGCCCGGGCTCGTTTGCCGACAAGTACGGCGGCGACTATTTCATATGTACAGGCCCCGCTTCAATGTTGGTTCCTGTCACTGTGAACCCCGGTGAAGAATGGAGAGGGGCGCAGGTCATAGAGCACGATAATTTGTAATCGATGCATTCATTTCTACTCTTTACTTGTAATCAATGGAAATATATGTCTTGGTTCGTTTTAATTGCACAATCTATATATTAATCTTCAATAGACTGGACAGTGTAAATGAAAATAGAATAGTATATAATAACCAGAGTAATGTGATGAAGATAACTTGACATTATCTCTCAACTTTTAATGACAACCAACCAAAATTAAGATACAAGCTATCCTCTTCACAGGGAAAGTAGGATAGCGCCATTTTACAATATGGCCACCCTTTGTAACAGCGCTCTCCCCTTTCCGAGGAACATCTATCCACGCATTTCATGCTCCTCCACCATCAAAACACTTCCAGACGCCGGCTATCTGGAGAGATGTGGAGTGAGCCTTACAGGTATCGGCGATGGCTGTGTAGTGAAGATGGAGCTCGAGAATGGAACCGCCGCCAAGCTGATGCTGCCAACTGGTTTGGTCACTTCATTCAAGCCTCAGATGTGGCATGGCGGCACAATGGAGTTGCTGCAAACCTCCGTCTCTCAGAGTGAAAATGGTGCTGCTCTCATTCGAGGTGGGTTGTCGTTAGCCCTCGCCTGTCAGAATGATGCCGGATTCTCATGGTGTCCACATGCCTGGGATCTTCATCAAGTCGCTGGAACTCCCCAAGAATCAATTCGGGTTAGTATTGTTGTTTCATCTTCTCATCTTCTACACACTTGTCTCACACACTCAATTAAGTAATATGCAGGTGGAGTTGACGAGCACAAGTGAGCAAGGTAATGTTGGAATGAAGCATATCATTACTCTTGAACAAGATAGTTTCAACTCAGAGATTATAGTCTCCAACTCAACCACTTCACCTATCCGTTTGGCCGGATCAACCATATGCCATCTGGCAGTGAGCACCCCCGACGCTTCCTACGCAATAGGACTACGAGGCTCCGATTACTTTGTCAGGCCGACGTTTCAGGGGAATTTCAGCATCGTCCCTCCCAGGCCCAAAGGGGAGGACGACGTCAGCAGACAGGTGGAGTCGGGTGAAGAAGACGATGACTACAAGCACTTGAGAAAAACATTAAGCAGGATTTATACAAGCACCCCGCGAAGTTTGACCATCATGGACCGCGTAAGTCGTTGTTATCTAGAGTATTTGCCTTGAAACTTAATCCATAGTGCCATCTCGTGTGAACAGGGAAGGAGAAATTCAGTGACGGTTAGAAGACAAGGGTTTAAAGAAGTGTACATAATGAGCCCTGGATCAGAACATGAGTGGTATAGCAAGTACTCATACATCTGCATAGGCCATGCCGCGCAGCTTGAACCAGTAACCATAGATGCTCAAAGCGAATGGACTGGAGGGGTGCAATTGTTCAATCCTAATTACTAAATTGGGATTTTACTTGGAGTTTATTTATTGTATATCCCAAAACAATCAAAACATAACTCATTCTCAATTGTGTCCAAGCTTCACATTTTAGTATGATCCAATCCAAACATCAAGTGAGTTAAGAAGCAGATTTCTACAGTTTTGAAATAAGATTGAACAGATAAATCAAGCTCCAAGGAAAATGATTTCATTGCCAATTGATTGACAGAGATGGATATACATGAATCCTGTTTTAACAACAAATTTGTCCAAGAATTTCTGAATTGTCAAATATTCCTAAGGTCAAATAATGTCACAGGGTGACATGCAGAAATCCAGTGCTAGGTTGGGACCATAACATGGTGATTATCTTGATCACCTATCACCAACAAGCATACAAATACTGCAAACAAACCAACAAAAAGAGCAAAAACAACTTTTCTGGTGGAGTACTGATGCTTCTTTAGTTGAGGTTTATCTACTGGAATCATTTCAGCAAGATTAGGCACATCTTCTGTGGAGGAAACTGATTCTGCGCTAGCATGAAATAGTTCTCCACCAGATGCTAATCTTTCTTTGTTCTCGCAGTTCATGCCCTTAGGAGAACCAAGTTGTCCATGCATTGAGACTGGTGTCATTGGGCTTCTGTACCTTCTGGGTTGTTTCTCAGATAAGCCTACATCAAAATCATCTAGATCCTGAAGCGAGCGAATGAGCCTTCTCGGGGTACTGAAAATCTTCACATCATCAACCTTAATGTGAGAGTTTGACCGCTGAAAAACACAAATAGGGGTCCAATTGGTGAAATGTTTTCTTTAATATAATCAAAGTACATTGATGAAATTTTTGAGCTACTAGAAGTACTTAGCCATGTATCATAGATACTAGTTCTGAACAACTTGTCCCCAAAAATATGCAAATAAACATTTAAACACAAAGGAAACATCACAAAAACTGAATCCAATTCAAGTGGATCAATAAAATTTACAAGCTCCTATAAGAACTTGCCAGCATAAAAAACACATATTTCTGCACAATACTTCTCCCAAAAATTATTCAAACAAACATATAGAAACACAAGGGAAATGGGACGAAGACTTACCTGGGGACTGGGGGTATTGCTTTCCATAACTTCCTCTTTTGCACTTTCTTGAAGGAAACCTGCAAAATTTTCAGAAAATTCTACATGGTTGCGAGAAATCTCATCATACTCAGAGCTTCTATTTTCTCCTTGAGCTATATCTGAAAATATGCCATCTTTAAGAGATACATCCAGGAACCCATTCTCACATCTTCTCCAAAGTCTACGATTCACACCCTTAGGACTATAGTCCATACCTTGATGGCCATGATTTATTGAATTTGGTGATTCCATCAAATAATCATACCCAACAAATGAATTAACAGTCTGTGATTCAGGTGATGCAGTTAAGGGTTCAGAACTACAAGCACTCCTCATTCTCATGTTCTCTCTTCTGCCAAAGTTTGACCCAGTAGCTGAACCTAAGTCCCTCTCCAGTTTTGAGCATCTGTCATTGCATATTTTCTTTGCATTTTGTAGTACTTCAAAAGCAGCACCACTAACAAATGGCATTCTATCATACTGGCAATTCTCCATTTCCTTGATTATCAACTCCAGTTCAGATGATATACTTTTTGGATCCAAATATCTTAATAGAGAATTCACCATATGTATGGCTGACAATCGTTTCTGAGAATTTTCTTCCACAAAACCAGCATCAAGAATTCGCAGCCCAGACTGTATTAACAGCCTGCCATAGGCTTCAACAATAAGGCTGTTGTTTTTAGCCAAAGCCGTGACTAAGGCCATATGCGAATTGGTCTGTGAATGCTTCTCTAATGCCCCAGCAACTTTCTGACATACCTCATTAACCATTTCATTTGAGGCAAACCGCCAATTATCAGATTCAACAAGTGATTGAAGACAAAGTGCAGCTCCAGAAGACAAATTCTCTAGGCTACCCAAGAGACAATCCGAAAGAGGCTTACAAAGAGAATGAATAACATGTCTCTTTCTATCCTCTGCTGTTGTTGGGTCGATTGCATACCTTGCTATAGCTGGAACCACTTTCGAGCAAGCCTGATGAAGGGCAAAAGCTCCTGCACTCAATGACAAGGTTTTGACAATGGTGTTCATGATGTTATCAATCTGGGGGACAATTTTTGGTCCATGGACTCGAGCAAGAACCTCATATAGCGAAATTGTGTGCTCGCCAGATGACATTCCAGTTTGCTTGGTTTCAGAGACTTGAGCAAGAAAGATGGGGATTGCCTTGGAATCCAAGTCTTTCACATACAGTTTCAATGCTTTCATAGCCGATTTTCTGCTATCAGCATCCTTGTCAAGATTCTCCAGCTCCCGACGCAGTACTGGGCTTAGACTTCTTCCCATATTACTACACAAGGAAAACCAGATCAAAAGTGAGTTTGCATTCCATTAATTCATTTTGTTTTGTTAGTTAAATCTGGAAACCTAATGTTCATTTGGAATTAGCGATTAGATATGGAACAAAAAATTACATGCTGGTATTCTGTGTAATTGTCTAAACAAATTGGTATTGTTGCCTAAATATTTTTAAGACAAATGATTGCGAGATTAACATATATTTGAAAGAAAGACAAGTGGATTGAGCCCAACCACACACACAGCGAAGAAATTGAAACAACCACCACCAATTCCCATAGACTTCAATTAAATGTTTCAGAAGTTCACAGTAACTAAGTAGTACAGGACTTGAAAAACCAAATGCTTCATCAATTTTCAAAGTAGATTTTCGGACTATACTGATCGGGCGCACATATAGATCCAAGAAATTCAACGTCACTCTTCTTTAAAAACTAAACAAAAAGGGATTTCTTGATGGTGTCGATCTTTCTTCTTAAGTTCGAAAAAAGAACATGAAGAGAAGCTGACGATTAATATTTATATGGAATCAAGAGCGTCTTTCTATAGAAAAATGATACCTTGGTATGATGCCCAGAACCTAGCCGCTATTTCTTCCTTTTGGAGCTTCAAAAATCCTGTCTTGAGCTGTCACTGCAGATGGATTATTGAATACATTCAATCTGAATAGAATGAGGGGGAAATCTAAGGGCGGGGCTCGAGTGAAGTGTAGGCGCTTTTTTTGCGCAATTGTCTTAATACTTCTCATTTGAAATCAGGGATACAATTTATTCAAATCTTTCTCTCTATTCCCCCCGCTGTCCTCCCTCTCAGGGGACTCAGGCTCAGCCCGGCCCAATTCACCATTGACCCGAGCTGAGATTGGGCTGGGCCTTTCAAAGAAATGGATGTGGTCCATCTAAAAAGTGGGTCGAAGCTGGAAAGATGCATGTACTATTTTTTTAAATAAGTTTATTTTTTAAATATTTTTAATTGTTTTCTATACTCAAATATTTAAATGAAAATAACTAAATTTAATGTAACTCACTTGATATATGAAACAACAATAAAGCCACTATATTTTACTCTAATTAATTAATTATACTTTTGAAACAAATGATATTCAAATAAATTTGCGAATTTCATAATGCAACTACTATCTTTCAAGTAGAATTAGGTTTTTTTTTTAATCTATAAATTACATATTTTTATTATAAAACACAAAATATGATTAATATGATATACATACTTAAGTTACAAAATAATAAATACTAGTATTATTATTCAACGGGCTAAACGTGGGCCTAAAGTGGGCTTGGGCAGCCTAAGTTTCAAAGAAAAGCCTAAACTGTCTTAATTTCAAGAACGAAAATTATTGTATACAACGAAAAAATAAATATTCAAATTGTTATCCGTCAAATTTGACTTTGAATACACATTGAATTATTGCTTTGTGATTTTCTCTATTGGGTTTAGTGATGTCCTGATTCAAAAATCGGAGATTTCGGTTTTGAAAAAATTGAAATCGTAATCAGTCCGGCAAATACTTAGGTGGTTTCGATTTTTTAACCGAAATCAGGTTCCGGTTTAGGTTCAAAACCGACAATCTTTTACCAATTTTTCCACGATTTTTCCCAATTTCTTTTTAGTTTTTCTAATTCCAGGCAGGACCGATAGAACTGGCATGCCGGTTTCGGTTCAGCCCATATAAGGTGATTACAGTTCCAAAATTAGAATCGACTATCCAATTAAAACCAGTCAATGGCATCCCTAATTGGGTTTGGCGTTGAGGAACATGAAACGGAAAGTAATAATGATAGGCTAGTGATGATTGTGGAGTAGTTTGGTTAAAAATTATCACATAAATATTACATGAGAATTCTAAGTATTGGTCAATAAATATTAATTAGGATTCGTTATTCAATCACTTTTATCTATATAATATATTTTTATAAATTATAAAATTTTAAAAAAAAGTGTCTGGAACATCAAAAATTGGAAAAGATGATCACATCCGATGCAGCAAGCTTGTGCCACAGGTATGTTGGGATTTGGGAATAATAAAGACCCAACTTTTTCATTCTAAAAAATGTTGAATATTAGAATTAGTAAAAATGTATGAAAATATATCATTCAAATAACTAAATAAGTCTTTTATTTCCATCCATAAAAGCATGAATTTTCTATATTATTTGACTTTAAAAAACTAAATTATATACTTATATCTCCGCATGGGCTTGTACTGCGGATTTGTTGGGATTTGGGAATAATAAAGGCCCATAATTTTTCATTCTCAAAATTGTTGAATATTAGAAGTTAGAACTAGTAAGATAGTAAAAAAAAAAAAAAAAAAAAAAAAAATCATTCAAATAAGGGGGTGTTTGGTAGATATGTTATAATTTTGTAGGATAGTTAAATTGTGTTAGTATTTAGGATAAAATTTATGATAGAGATAAGGATAATGATTTTGTTATGTTGTTTGGTAAGTAAGATAAAAA
>JAYDZE010581553.1:0-11102 GCA_034509125.1 Monilaria moniliformis | reverse complement strand
ATAATGTTTATTATTTATACTAAAAGCTGAAGTGGTGCAGTGGATAGAGTGCCTTGCTCTCTTGTTGATGTCCTGAGTTCAAAACCCAACAACCACGTTTTCCTTATATCTTTTTTCTCTTCCCTTCTCTTCTCCCTTCCCTTCCTTATTTCCATTTTGGCCATTTGTCCCACATCGGTGGGAGAAAGATGATAAGTAAAGGGTGAGTTATAAAAAAGGGGTGAGTAGAGAGTTAACCATATGATTTAGTGGGTTTGTGGGCTATTAGAAAAGCCTATGAGCCCACCGGGTTTGTGGGCTGTTAAAAAAGGCTATGAGTCATATATTAGTTAAATTAACTTTGAATTTTATATAATTAAATATCTTTTGAGGTTTTATATCGGTTTTATTCGGTTAACAGATTAACCGATCGGTTAATTGATTAACCGATGAGTTTAATCGGTTCGGTTTTGGTTTTGAATTTAGTGTAATTTTTTTCGGTTAACCGACTTAATCGGTTCGGTTATAACTGAACCGACTGATTAAGCACCCCTAGTTAATATATAGTTATTCACAAGAGAAATAACACACGAAACATACAACATAGAAAATGGAGAACGTGTGAGGAAACATTATATTTTGTCAATTGCAATGTGTGAGATTCAATCAGAGAATTCAAAGCTTTCTTTGTTGAATTGTTATACCGAGAATTGTAACTGCATTGAATCAATGTACGCGTGGATATCGATAGTGGTGAATTTGTTCGGATTATCCGACCAACTGCTGAAGTAATTTACACAACAAGTAAGTCTTTTATTTGTTGTGTGATTATCTGCTCTGCACATAATTTCAGTTATGAATTTAGATTGTATTCTTGTATGTATTTTATGTGGCATATCATTAGATGATGACAAGAAAATTCTTACAAGATGAGTATAGGGTGTTGAGGGCTCAAGGTGCGGTGGAGGATTTGGAGGTTGTGGGTGAGTAGCTTCATCCACCTCCGACAAAAGCTCATGTCGTGGGGAGAGGTCCTGGCAATAGTAGACAAGAGAAATAAGATAGAAAGTATTTTTTTACAACAAATAAATAAACTAGAGGTCAAGTCCATACTACAAGCCACTTTACACGTCAATTATGCCATATTTGTGTCCCGACGAAACACATTATCTTGCAGGCATCATAAATCATTTTTGTGCACAAACATGGATTTTTTTGAAACGTTTTGTAATCAAGTTCATATGTGTGGACAAAATATGATAATGTGTTCCTTAAAGTATTGTCTACTTTGTCATTTTAGTCTATCCCCCAAAACATTGTCTATTTTATTTTTGGTAACTACCGTACCACTATCCTTTGTATTTTCACTTCACTTTATTAAACTATTTACATAAAAATCAAATATGATTCATACACTTACCTAATATTTAAATTAAATATAATACCCTTATAATAAATGTGAGCCAATATTTCCACTTATCTACATATTTAACTACCATTTATCAAACTTCTTTAAAAAAAGGGCAATGTTTTAAGGAACAAAGAGAGTATTTACACATCTTAAATCATATATAATTTGGGACTTACAGAGACGGTATATAATTTGAGATTTGTTAACCGGAACCGACCAAACAGTTCTGCTAGTCCGACTACGATTCTAAAAAATTGGAACCGATAACCAACGGTTAACCGTCGATTCCGAGGCAACGCAAGCATAAGGCCATAGGGTTCGAGTCGACATGCTTTCCATCAGAAACCATCGGTTTCGATCGATTTCAAACTTTTTTTTCCACCAAATTTAATTTATAAATACCCCATGCTCTCTCATATTCATTCTCACTCACACACAACTCTTGTATTAGAAATAATTATTATCACTTTGCTCATCCTCATTCTCAAGCCTCAATTATTATTTATCATTTCTTCTATTTCAATTTCTCTTAAGTTGTGTGAGCTATACTCAACTGTCATTTCGTTTGCTAAGTTGGTCCTACCACATATCCGATTCCCGAGTTATCCATTCTCTACTAGTGCCTAGTGTTCGATCCATTATTCCATTACTCACCCCAGGGATGTTGAGCAACTAAGAATCCATTCGGAAAAATAGACTTAAACAACTGTATTAGGAAGAGAATTATACAATGCATAAAGCTGTGATTTATAGTCACAAGGACAGGTTGACATTTGCAATAGTGAAAGTTGAGGCTCATGGGTTGTGCAACACGACACCATGGACGTCAACCTCCATTGTTACATATGTTAACCTCTACCGTTGCATATGTCAATCCGTCCTTATGCCTAAGAATCACAGGTTTCTGCATCGTATAATTTCATTTATGCCAATGTTGGTTAAGTTCTATTTTCTGATAGATTGTTAGTCGCTAAGCGTCTCTAGGGTGAGCAACGGATCCTCATAAAAATATGAAATTGAAAACGCAAGAGCGAATAGCTCGCCACAAGACGTTACAAGGTTATAATGTCTCGTAACTAGCTATTGACTCTTGCATTTCTCCGATTTTCATAGGCTGCTCTAAACTTGTAACTGTAAATTTATAATTATTTAGGTTAGGAGTTTATACTTTGTTTATTACTTAAAACTCTTTAATTTTTTATTTTTAGTTATTCCATTTAAAGCAATATCAATTAAAATATCATTTTATCTTACTTATTATTTATTGTTTTGATATATTTTAATTTTTGTATTTTATTTTTATATCATCATGTTGATTGTAAAGAATTTTTAAAAAAATCAAAAAATTGCCGTAACGGAATAGAAACCAAAATCGCTAGTTACCAATTAAAAATCGGAACCGCGAAGTTTCGGCGGTTACCATAAATAAGGTAAGTCGGTAGGGTATACCCTACTGAAACTGCCATACCGTATACCATACCGAAAATATCGCTATGAGTAAATACCATGCCGTTACCGTACCAAATTTTGGTATGAAGAATTTTCAATACCGATGCTGTACTATATTTTTGGTATATCGTACATTTTCGTTTATACCATAGAAAGTAAAGTATATACCAAATTTTTAATATACCGTGATATCGATATATACCAATAATACGGTATATACCAGAAAAACTACAATATATTGGAAAAAGAATGGAATATACCGTACTTCTACGGTTTATATCGAAAAAATATGGTTTATACCGAATTTTTGGTATACAACGGTATACAGAAATCTATATCGTTACTGTACCAAAATCTTCCGGTACAATATTATACTGTTCCGAAAATTATGATATTCTAAAATTTCAGTATTTTTGATATGTTTGATATTTTTTTTCGATATTTTGATATTTTTAATTATAAATTTATGATCATTAAAGAAAAAGTGGAAAGCTTCCCATTACTAAACCGTAAAGCAAAACCCTGCGAGGGTTTCTGTTCGCTGTTTTCGAAGGTTGTCCATATTTAATCTCTATTCCTCCGCCGGCATTTTCCCGCCACCGCTCCGCCTCTCCCCGAAGACGCCTACAGCTGCTCAACGTTTCGCAGCCGTTTCAGATAGTTGTGATTCTTTTTTTCTTTTCTTTTTTCCTCACCATCTGCCGAGCCCGACTAGTTAGGTTAGCGGAGTTAGTGAGAGGAAAAATCATGGGGAGAAAAGCCGGGAAGTTCAAGAAGAAGGAAGATAATGGCCGTCCGAAGAAAAATTCAATTCGATTTGATTCTGATAATGAAGACATGATGGACGACGAGATTGATGTTTGTATGTGATTTTTTTTGCTCAAGATATGATCCTTCACATACTTTTCAGATACACAAATAGTTTAAGTTGTTCATGTCAAACTATGGTTTGTAATTTTTCCCTTTTTGGTTCACTCTCTTTTATTTTAGTTCACAAGAAAAGAGATGTTGTACCACTGAACATAAACGAGGATGTGGAAGAATCCGACGAGGATGCCGAGCAGCCTGTGCTTGATTTTGAGGTTGACCCCTTGCGTCCTTTTGTTTGGCTCTCGACCAATTCATATTCTTCAAGAAATTTCTGTTTATTTGTTCTATTTGATTGTTAGTAGTAGAGCCATTCTTTATGTAATTATCTACAACTGTAGTAGGGAGTACACTAAAACGATAATATGTACTACTATGTGGAAGGTTCCTTGCAGAATCTTGTCAAAGAGGTGTAATCTTGTTTTCATATAAACAGCAAAATTGGGCTATGTATTATGCTTCCAGCTTGTATTTAATGGTATTGTTTTGACTCATTTTTATTTATTTTTATATATTTTTCATGTTAGGAATATGTTGTGTGGTTATGATGAAGATAAAGAACAGTTGAAATATTTACTTGTGATGCTCGGGATCAGAAATAATTGCTTTGTAACCTATCTTACTCTTTTAATAAATTTCGGTCTTATTTTTTATTAGGATGAGGATGAGGAAGATGGAGACACTGATGATGATGATGATAAGCCACCAAAGGGTCTGGCTGCAAAAAGTAAGATAGCTTCTCTATTTCTTTAAATATATTTTTGCATATAGCTTTTGTTGTTACTGGCGGTGTATGAGTATGACATGGATATATTCTCAGGTGGTTCAGCCTGGAATCTCTGGATAATAAAGCTTGTTTACACATGATTGTTCAATAATTCAGATCAATATCAGGGAACTCTTGTGATAAATCTTACTAACTACTAAAGTTTTGATAGTAATATATGTAATGGGTATAAAACAGCTATAGTCTGACATTCCCTAATTTATTGATCAATGATAACTTTCGATGAAAGCTTACAATTTCTTAAGATCAACAGTTATAGTTATTAGATTGATCACAATTTTTAATACTCCATTCTTGTGATATAACAGTATGATAAATAGCATAGTGCTCTAGTCATAATGTTTCTCACTTATTAGAGGCATAACTGCTATGAATCCGTAATCTTCCCTTCATTTTGTTATTCTTGCAATAGGTAATCTGCTCCAGTGATGATAATATGACCTTGATATATATGCTTGCTACTTGCAAGTGTATCATTTAAATTTAAAGGAGTAGATTTTCCTAGTTGGTTTTAGACTTAGTTTATCTGATTTGTCACATCTCCATTTGTGGCTGAGTGGCTCTATTATTTTTCATGGTAAATACCTTTTATGTTAAATATTCTGTAATCTAAGTTGATTATGGGTTTTCTATAGTTGCAAGAACACAAAAGTATTTGCGGGCTAAATTTGGCGATGTTGAGGATGAAATTCATGATGATGCTGATGAAGAAGAACCGGGAAGGGATTTTTGGGGTAAAAAAAGTGACCTGTATGGTGCTGATGTTGGCAATGAGGTTTGTTTACCCAACAATGTCATGCTTAACTCTTGGCCTGTTATAATCATGACTTGTTTTAACATTTTGTTCTTACTTAAGCCACAATCAAGTGACGATGAAGATGCAGCTGAAGAGGAGGATGCGGTTTTGAAACGGCAAATGACAATAGCAAATAATCTATCAATGGAGGATTATGGTGTTGAAGATACTAGCCAAGATGAGACTGATAGGGAGCCCACGTTTCAGGTGAAAAAATAGGCATAACAATTATGTTCAACAAATTCTCATGCTACAGTGTCATGCTCTAGGGTTTGAAAGGAGCTTTGTCGATTACTCATCATTTTGTCACATTTCAGGAAATCCTGGACCATGGAAAACCCCCATCAAAAGCTTTCCTCAAAAAAGAAATTAAGGATGAAGAAGGAATGACATATGAAATAGTAAAGAAAGATTTAAATGCATTGACAAAGGAAGAACAAATGGAGGTTGTGTACAGGTTAGTTTGCTTTTCAGTATCTTGATCGTCCTGGTATTGCTTTCCTAACTAGGGATGGCTTGTGACTTGACATGGTTTTCATCTACATCAGTTGTCACTGTCTGCATGTATGATATTACGTTGTGACTTTTAAATTGTAGCAAGTACATCACTGACGTGCAATTTTTCACAATTAGAACATAAACCAATTAACCAACTTTCTAAAAAGATGGACCCGAATCTGATGTGCGCAGCAAACTTAGCCTAAATGATGTCATTTTGCTCTGATCAATTTAGCTAAAACTATGTTGATGCATGTCATCACATTTTACCTGAATTTTGTTTAAAGATTTAATTACAATAATTAAAAGTCATGGTGCAATTGCCAAAGAGACCAATGAATGCTTTCTGTTTATGCTTATGGGCTAACCTAATGACTGGTTTTACAGCTCTGCTCCAGAGTTAATTGGACTTTTGTCAGAACTGAAAGATGCCCTTGAGCAACTTGAGAACAAAGTGAACCCACTTGTAGAAAAGGTATGATCATTCGTTGTACTAAGCGGTTTTATTGTGCATAATGCTTTGTGCCATTATGTTAACATGTGTATTACCTTAGTTTTTCTTGATGGAAAAGCTCATCGATAAATTAGAGATTATATGAACTCCAACACTTTCTTATTGCGACCTTTGTCTGCATCTTTTGTTAACAGTAGTAGGAAAATTTTCATTGAAGGTGCCAATAACTGGCATGATAAATGAAAAGATAAATCAGTGAATAAAGAAATTGGATGAAGAGGATAAGTTAGTAAAAATCATAGAAGACAAAGATAGATTGTATATTAAATAAATTTAAATAGTTAATTTCATTTATGTGTACTTGTATTTTGTATATTATCTTATTTTATCAGGCTTGTAAAGAGTCCTCTTTTATGAGCTTAGTTACTCTATAGTCTATACTGGTGCTGCTTGTTTATGTGCTATTCATTCTATATAGCTTTGTCATGCATGAGGAAGAGATTTGTCATCAGGATACTTTTGACTAGAATCTTATGTTAGAAATGTTTTTGTTAGATGATAGTGGAGATAGACCATGCAAGAAAGGAATAGTTTTCGTAATGTTACAATTGATATGTCAGACTATTGAGACGGGTCACTGTTTTGATGTTATGCTCATCCAGATGTTATGCTTGACTAACTAGTTTTGGTTTATTAGTTGGAGTTTTATTATGCATTCTATTAACTATTCCATTATGTACGAAGATTAAAGGACAAGAGAGTGGAAAGAAGGGAACAATGCCTTATATCGAGGTCAAGAAGCTTCTATTGCAATCCTTTTGCCAGGCTATAACCTTTTATCTTCTTCTCAAGTCTGAGGGGCAGCCTGTTCGTGATCACCCAGTTGTTTCTCATCTTGTAGAGATCAAGAGTTTATTGGATAAGGTAATTGATTCTCATTTTTTGTCAAGCTTAATTTTTAATTTCTGGAATTTTTTACAATTTGTAGAATATAAGATAATGTAGCACCTAAATCTACTTATGTTTTCCTCATTTTCTTATCTGTATCTTTCAGGGAGACATGTATCTAACCTTTTGATAATTCTTCTGTTCAAGATGATTGATAAAAGTAGCCAGTTTGATAGTGGTTTTTTTTTTTTTAAATAATTTTTTTTCTTTGGGAGCCTGCCTTCACCTTAAGATAATCTCAGTAGGGGTGCACTTTATCTTGACTAAACGATGCTATCCTGTCCTTTCTTCTGTTACTGGCTATTGTTAACCCTTTCCTTATTTTGGCAGATAAAAACCATAGATGATAACCATTCTTTCGACATGGAAGAAATTTTAAAGAAGGAAGTGAATAGCGCAGCAGCTGTTAATTTAGTGGAAAAAACTACTTCAGTAGAATCTGATTCTTTCAATAACAGTGAGATGTGTCCCATTGTAGCATCTGCTGAAGAAGCAACAGTAGAGGTGGGATCCTTTGATTGGTCTGCCAGCCTGACCCTATGCTTCTGTAGCCTCACTCTTCTTTCTTTTTGAATGTTTAACTTGTAGCCCAACGAAGAAGTTGTGTTGAATACCTTAAAAAAAGCTAAGGGTTCACAAAACAAGCATCAAGTAAGCTGGCATGGCATTTTTTTTCTTTCTGTGTTACCAGTACCAACTGTGATTTCCGGTTATAGGGTTTGTATGCTAGAGGGCCTAGGTTGACTGCATTGGTATTATTGAATTATGACAGGATAAGCAAGTGGGACCGCATAGCATGGAAATGTTAAAAATAAGAGCTTCCCTTGAGGAGAAATTGAAGCAGCAAGGTGTTTTTAGTTCCATGGCACCAAAGGTTGTTAAGTCTAGTAAAAATCAGCAATCAGTGAACAGGTATCTCTTTCTTTACCGACAAGCATCCAGTTTTCCATGTACTGATTAATGCGATGCTGTTATACTAATTGAAATAAATGTCATACTTAATTTCATAGGCAACTTGAGACATTTGATGATTTTGTTGATGAGGCCATGGAAATAGATGCTGCGTCAAATGGAAGGGGCAATGGGGATGCAAATCGCAAAACGGCTCTCCGCCCAAATAAACGCAAGGTGTGTAAGGCGTTTCAGGAATAACTAAGGCATTTCCATTCACTATGAATAACTTGAAAGATTGTTATAGCCATTATAATATAAAATATCATTACTATGTCCTTCAAGGGAGGTAATGATAATTTTTCTAGCAATAATAAAAACAAAATAGAGGGGATGCAAACTCTGTAAATTCTCTGGGGTGAGTAATGGCGCACAGAGCTTGGATGGAATTACAGTTGTAAAATGACAGTGAAAGATTTGCTCCTGTCAATGACGGTAAAAAGAATGAACAAACAGAACGGCTGGTGATCCTTGAACCTCGATTAATGTTCTATTGTCAATAATATAACATTACTTGATCTATAAATTTTACTCCAATCAATCAGTCAAAGTCCTATTTTCTTTTGATTATAAGATAATGATAATGTCTCATACATATTCTGAGATCATTTGAGTTTCCTTGTACAGAAATTTCAAAGAAAAATTTGAAATAAGCTCCTCTGGAACTAACTGTGTCTTTGAAAGGTTGTTGCTGGTGATGATGATATACCAAAACGAGATGATATTGGGGAAAGGCGGAGAAAGCATGAGCTACGAGTTCTGGCTGGAGCTGGAATTAAATCTGGTGATGATGTTGAAGATGAGACTGGTAGCCTCTCTAGTGATGAAGCTGATGATGCTAAAGGAGAAAGTGACATTGATTCTGATTTAGAATTCTACAAACAAGTGGAAAGCAAACATGCTGCAAGGCTTGCTGAAAAATCTGCCAAGTACTCCAGGTATCATTGACTTACGTAGCATGTTTTGGTTGCCGATTACTGCATAGCTTCTGTATATGGATTTCCTATGTGCTTGAAAAATAAATATGGGGCTTTTGCTACACTGCTCTCTATAACCTTGGTTGTTCAACTATTTCTCATTACTTCATATGCACATGCTTTCCACATCGCGCAATATGTGTATTGCATCTATCATGTTACTTTTCATGTGTCTCGTATCTAGATTCTGGTTCCCTATATTATTTGATGTATTTATTGTCTACTGACCCAAGTTAATAACTACAGAGTTCCAGAAGTTCCATCACTGCCAGAAACTGTTGCTGATGATGGAAAGCGCCATATCACTAATCAAGTACTGGAATATTTGCCCTTATATCCTCTGCTTTATGTTGAACTCTTTCTTTGCTCTACTCACTCGAATCTCGGTTCTTGTTTATATATTTCCAGATTGAAAAGAATAGGGGTTTAACTCGTGCCCGCAAGAAACTGACTAAAAATCCTAGGAAGAAGTACAAGGTATTTGATTGAAATAGCTCCGTCTCTCTCTCTCTGTGATGGAATAGTTAAAAACACGTAGTTCTTGCATTAAACATTCTGAAACACTTAATCTTTCTCAACAGTTGAAGCACAAAAAGGCAGAAGTGCGTAGAAAAGGGCAGGTTCGTGAGATCAGGAAGCCAACTGGCAGCTACGGAGGTGAAGCATCTGGTATTAATGCAGGGATCAGCCGCAGTGTCAGATTCAAGAACTAGTTCTCTTATACTTATTCGAGATAGCAGGATGCTTTATGTGTTTTGCAGTTTGTTCAACTTATTCAACAACACCCTCACAGCTAAGTTGCACCAAGTTGGAGATTTACAGGCGTTGTACCAATTAGTGCTTGCTGGCAATTTTGACTAACTTGGAAATCATTTGTAACTCATTAGGTAGAGCATTGAAAAAATCAAAGTTTGATGGTAGTAAGCAAACCAATTGAAAATGATATCAACAGCGAAGAATTTTTACCAATGTTTTTGTTCATTGTTTGCATGCGACCATAATTTCTTTTACTAAAGGAAGATATCTCATCCTTGTTCATATTGACATCACCCTTAGTTATAAACATGTACAATTACTCCATTGGGATTGACCGCAGTGAAAATAATATGACTTTTGATCTTATGAATTTTTTTGAAGAGTTTATTTGCACATGATTTTTCATTTATAGTAGGTAGAGAGAGAAGTCTTTTCACACATATCAGATAAACAGATAATGTGTTGAAGTTGAAATACCCATAGCTTAAGTTTTTTTTTTTTTTTTTGAAAGAAACCCATAGCTTAAGTTAATTCAATGGAACAAGATACCAATATTTTGGTAAAGTAACTGGAGTAAAATTAGTTTTTCTTTACCGAACAACAAGCAAAATCTCCAACCATCTCGCGGCAGAGAGTGTGACGAGAGTTGAACATTTGACACTCTCAACTCAAACAGCGGACTTCTCGAGGAGAACCCACGCAATTTCGTCCCCATTCTCTACTCCTTCTAACACCAGTGACTAAAGTGCCTAAATGATGTGGATAATGAGATCGATTCGACGGCCATTCGCCCATTTTCAGGCGGCGGCGGCGGCAAATTTCTCATCTTCTGCTGCGGCGGTGGAAGCGGAGAGGTGCATAAGGGATGGGGCGAGGAACGACTGGAAGAGAGAAGAAATTAAGTCCATCTACGATTCCCCAGTTCTTGATCTGCTATTCCATGCTGTATGTTGTCTGCATTTGTTTTATCTCTCTTGCCATCTTCCTCCACTGCTAGGTTAATTGATTTATTTTCTCGAATTGGCTTCTTTTTCTTAATCTTTTGTGGTAATGTTGCAGGCTCAAGTTCATAGACATGCTCACAATTTCAGGGAAGTGCAGCAGTGCACACTTCTATCTATCAAGACTGGTGGATGCAGCGAAGACTGTTCTTATTGCCCGCAGTCGTCCAGATACAACACCGGCCTCAAAGCACATAAGCTTATGAATAAAGACGCAGTCTTGGAGGC
>JAYDZE010581542.1:0-11103 GCA_034509125.1 Monilaria moniliformis | reverse complement strand
GACTATAACATTTAATTTCAGTAAATTAAATGTTTTGACCATATTAAATATTGGTCAAACTCTTCGATTCCAACAGTAAATTAATAAGTTTTGTAAAATAATAAGATAATTTTTCTTTCAATTCATATAATATTCAACGAGAATGATAAATATTATGAGAAATGACAATCATCATCATCCTAACATATAACACGAATTCATAAATTGTATGTCACATTATTAATCGCAGCTACGTGACATCACCAATTTTTATGGTTCTTATTTATCTTAAATTTGATTTTTTAAAAATAAAAATCATTAAAATCAACAATATTATTTCCATATGTAGTGGTTAAAGAATATGCTGACTGATTGCGTATATATATTGGTTAAAGAATTTGTTTAATATTTGTATGATACGAAGTTAGAAGTAAAGTTTATATACACTGAGTGGAGCCTCATATAAATCACCAATAATTTTCAAGAGTAAATTATAAGCGATATTTTTTGTTGACATGGCTTGAACAAACTCTACGCATAATCAGGTTCGGCAGCTGACACATTTTTGCAACATTCTCCCCATCATCATTTTTGCATTCGAATAAACGTATAGCATATCGAGTGGTGAAAAGGTCCCACTAGGGTCTAAAACAATTGAAAATCTACCTGATAAATGTTAGCTTTTGACGTTATATATGATATGGGTGTTTTCGTATTTAACACATGTTTACATTTTATTTATATTTGTTTATTATAAATGTATACGTCAGAGGTGTTGGGGTTTGACAGTTTAGGTGGTATCAGAGTGAGGATATGATTCTACAGGGACATTTTGAATACATGGATATCATATGATACATGTTTGCTATAAGTTGCATTTGCATTTGAATTATTAGGAAAATGAATATTCCTATTACCACAATGATGCAACTAATATTATGGCTAGATATTGTGCTATGTAACATTTACCTTTTAATATTTTTGACAAAGATAAATATGAATATAGTGTAAAAAAACATATAATCAATCTACTAAAAAAATAAGTAGAACTTCCTTGGCTCCATATATAGTAAGAAAACGTTTAGAGAAAAATAAAAAACTAAACTAGCTTTATATTTAGTGTGCTCAGATCACAAAGTTTCTATTGGTTCTGATGTGCAGATTGATACATAGAATAAAAATTTCTATTTGTGAATTACGGTTCATTTTGTAGATAATAGTTGGAGTTTGAACAAATGTCTAATTGTATTCAGAAAAACACCACATACTGCTCAAGCTATAGTTTAATTAATTGTTCAAGTTTTAAATGAATTACAATTAATTATTAATAAATTATTTTATGTTGGTTTTGATAATGCGTTTGCTAATTCCGCTAGTATTTCCGCACTAATTGATGCGTGTGCCCCTATTATTAATTGATAATATTTTCATGTTAGATGTATAGGTCATAGATTAAACTTATGTGTTCCAGATGCCCTATATTTTCTTAATGAATATGTAGAACCAACTAAACAAGTTGTAAAATTGATTCATAATAGGAAAGTTGCAGGAAAAAAATGGCAAAAATATTGTCATAATAGAAAAATTAGATATAGGAATTTTTTTATGGATGTATCAACTAGATGGAACTCGACTTATGACATGATAAATTCAACATTGGACATAAAGATTATTCAGTAGATTTTTTTAGAAGTTGTAGTGATGTAAAATTGATTTTATTACCTTCTTGTTGGACTCAATGTAAAGAATTATTTAGATTATTTAAATCTTTTAAAACTGTAACTGTTGAATTATCTAGCTTTTATTATTTTACTTCTATTCGTGTGTTTAGAGCGTTGCATGTATATAGCACTAAGTTTTAATAATTGTGTGAAAAAAGTAGTCAAGAATTACAAATTATAATATTTTCCATGGTTATAAAGTGGTTAAAATATTGTAGGAAAATTCCAATTGTATTTTTAGTTGCCAAATGCTTAGATCCAAAATGAAAACTAGGTGGTGTTTGCAACCTTCTACATTTTTTTTATAGCAAAAATGCAAGAACTATTCATTAACGTGTCTCAAAACTCTGTGATACAATAAGAAAACGACGAAACAAACCAAACACTATCAGTAGCTCAAGGTTAATTTAGTCCAGAAACATACTAATGTAGAAAAAGATAAAAAGTTAATAATTACTATCAGCATTTTAACGGTACGATTTCTGTAACCTGGCGCGGGCACCACGACCACCGAACTTCTTAGGCTCGTAGCGCCTGGGATCGGCAACGAGAAGTGTCCTGTCGTACCTACCGAGGATGTCCTTGATCTCCTTCTGCGACTGCTCTTCTGCGTACTTCTGGTAGAACGCCACGAGCGCCTTTGTAATAGACTGTCGAATGGCATAGATCTGCGAGGTGTGACCGTCGCCTTTAACGCGGATGCGCATGTCCACTCCGGTGAAGCGGTGTCGGCCGAGGAGAAGGATTGGCTCAAACGCCTTGTACCGGAGGATCTCCTGCTCCAGCAGCTCGATCGGCTTGCCATTAATTTTGACCAGACCACGGCCGCGGTTGCAGTGATTGACCGCTACTGCGGTTTTGTTTTGGCCGAAGCACTGAACAGAATCGGTCACGGTCGGTGTAGCCATGCCTCTCTCTCTCTCTCTGTGTTCGGCTGCCGCTAAAACCCTAATAGCGGAGAGAAAGGAGAGAGAACAAGACTTTGTAACCTTTTATATTGCTATTATGAAAGTTTACAAAACTTACATGTTACAAACCTAGCTCAATTAGGTTTAAATACTGGAGATTCATTTGAATTAGATCTTTGAAATATAGAACAAGTTACATATGATTTAGAAATAGCCTTACGTTCCCCTCTTTAAGGATTATGAACACTTCTAGTTCTAGTCCTAATTCTAGAAAACCTAGTTTTAGTAAAGTCAAGATAGAATTTTGAGCAATATGGGGTTTCCTCACCACACTCTTCTCTCTTGTGTATAGAGTACGCTTATGACATCCTTGATTTCGGTAACCTCATATTCATGTCTGCCCTCTATTGCCTTCACCCCTTAGCCGAAGTCTTAGGTGCTCCTCATTAAGTCTTTTATTAGGTTGTAGCATAGGCTTAAGACATTAGGTGAGAAGTATTTGGACACTAGGCTAAGGTCGTGTTGAACCCAACACTGGGCAATATGATCATAGTCTTTTACTATATTTCTTTCCTTCTATTCTGGGCCTAAGCACTACACTTGGATGCATACAGAAGGCCAAATACGTCTTCAGTATTGGGCAGGGTTTTTTCCATCTTTTCTTTTTTTCTCTTATTTCGACACATATTATTAGATTGGGCAAGATTTTACCCTTAGTATCTTGCTCTAGTGTCTTGCCCAGAGTGGGCCAATATCATTTTCCTTCTTCCCCTTTCGTCTTGCTGCTTCCTGAGTTTTTATGACCGGGACGGTTTATCATTTAGGATAATGTGAGAGTGAGTTGAAATAATTAGTTACAAGCTCAAGGGGGCTAAGCAAAGGGTAACGATAGGTCAGAGTTTTTAGGCTCAGTGGGCTAGAATGAAAGAAAGATGCCTAAAGCATACTGAGCACCTAAACTAAGTCAACGGGGTTTTGGCCAAAGTTCAGGCAAATTCTGATTCTAACCTCATAAAGATGTCCAAAACTCACAAGAATGAAAAACAAGCTGGGTGTATATATATAGCAAGTAAAGCTCAAATCCTCACAAGGTTTGCTCAGGTTTTAATCCATTTTACTTGTCTACCTACGACACGCATACAATCAACATCTATTTATATGCAATTTTAAGAAATCGTCATGATTAAACAACTAACAATTCTAAAATGTCGGTCAATGAAAGATAAAATAACTTACACACCCCCACTCACACACCTTGCTTTAATCAAAGTGGAATATCGAAGGGCGTCTGACCAATACATAAACGAAATGTAGAGGCTCCCCCCACTCACATAATTTGCTCTTGACAAACTGGGTCAAAGATGGGGGGGGGGTCTCCACCTAAACTAACATTACCTAATCACACACTTTGATTTAGGCAACGTGTGAGAGTATCGAAAGGTTACATCACAATGACAAAAAATTAAAAGACTCAAAAGAAAACTAACAGAACAAAAGGACATACTAAAAACTAAAAACAAGAGAAGACTTATTGGTCAGAGGGGTCACCGGGGTACTTGAACCCTTGGTGGGTGTAATATGCTCAATGGAAAAGTACAACTTGAATAGCACAACTCCAATGTTTCCAAGCCGTTAAAGGATAGTGACTTCCTCGTCAACTGGCATAGATGAACTCACTTTCTTTTTTCCTTTCCGAATGGTCATAGCAAGCGGCATGGCAGCAGTGGTCTTTACATCTCTTTTCTGGGCTTCAATAAAGCGCACATTGCCATCTTCGTCCTTCTAAACTTCCTTTATCCCGATCAGGCTCTCATATTTAAGTGCTCATCGGGGATTCTATGGGCTTCATCCACAGAGAGATACAAGGTTTGGGCATAGACAGTCACGAAGTGGGCATTGGAGTACCTCTGGCCACTCTTGTTGACCACCGTCTTCAGGTGGTCGATGAGGGACGCGCAAAAATTTAGCATCCAATTTTCCTACATACGATACAAGATAAACACCTCTTTGTTAGACATGGATTACCACTATCCTTCTTTCCATGCATATTGTAGACCAATATCTTGTGGGCAATACGAAGTGCTGGCGTCTTGAGGTTGTGCCCTTTGTTTGCCTGCGACATGAACTGCTTTCCATTGCCTACTACTTGCCACATCTGTCCCCACTCTTATTTCAAGATGTCTGACACGTCCGCCCGTGCTTGCTTATACCATAGCTTATGGATATCATTCACTTCTATGATCTTCGGACATTGGTTGAGCTCATTGATCTGAGTCCCACGTGATGAGGCAGACTCCTGAAATCCAGACTGCGACTGTATGCCTAGCTGGGTGGTGTATGTAACAGTGATGGACCTATACCACCTCATATATTCCTGTGTCATTTGCCCAGATAAGTCATCTACCGCATCTTGCACCAGCTTGTGCCGCATATCTCAATTTTCAATGTACTTGGTATGTTTGGCACCCCAATACTTCACTGCTTTACCATGATGGGATACATTCATATGAGTAGTCGTGAATATGGTATGCTTGAGTTCAAGAATATGCTGTGAGATTCCAAATTGCCGCATAACTCTATGCGGCTCATATGGCTCCACGATATGCCAACATATCAAGAATTTTGTTGCCCTCCAACAACTTCACCACCAATGAAAAAATGCGGCAACTGCTGCGCACTATAAGGCTTCTATATGAACTGAAAAGAGATCTTTTTTGTTAGTTAAAATGATAAGTTAACTTAACGATAAGTTATTAAAAAAAACATACATGTACTAGCTCAGGCCCCAGCCATGCCAATTGCTCTCGATAGTGCTCAGTGCAATGTTGGGGAGATTTTGTCAGACGCATAGGACCATTCCACCTGACAATACAAAAATAACATCAATCAAACTCGTTACAAGAAAAGATGCATAAACAATAAAGAATAAGTAATCTACTTACGTGGATGCATCGGGAGTATAGTTGGTGCGGATAGGAGGATATATGAACTCAGGCAGCAGAATTGGAATTCGTTGCCAGGCCCAAAGCTGTAGAAGCACTAGGGGGCCACCAATATCCTTCATGTGGTCACAGGCTACTTCGCATAGATTATGATAGAGTGCGGCCAGTGCTGCGCTGCCCCAGCTATATTGCGAAGCCAAATCGACATCTTTTAATAATGTCAGATATATCAATGGCACTTTGCAACCAGTGCCGTCGAGAAATATCAACCTATCCAATAAAACGAGCACATATATGCATGCCCGTTGGAGGTAAACCTCGTCATCGAGGTCATCTGCTAGAGGCTCACTCATCCTAGCAGTCAATGTCATTATAGAAAGACCGACCTTTTTCATTTTAGTCTCACGAAGGGTAAAGCCTAATAAGCCGTGACACTCTTGCATCCATACTTCGGTCTTCAAGCTTAAGTGCACCCCAGTCACAGCAAATCCATCAACTTTGAGACCCCAAAGTACCTTCACATCTTCTAAAGTCACTGTCGCTTCACCAGTATGAAGATGGAAATAATGAGTCTCTGGTCACCACCGCTCAACCAAAGCGGTGATCAAGTGATGATCGATGTCTTTTGGCTTTCCACAAGCCAAAAGAGTGTCGAATCTAAACTCATGTATAAATTCGATAACCCGTTGATGAATGGGTTTACAATCCCATAACTTGCTTTCATATCTGCAGACTTACAAAGGCTTCCGATCTTGGCCTGCCCAAATTCTTCTCGAAACGTTATCTCACTGTAAAAATAGCACCAAAGGGTCTCCTGCGCCACAGTATAATGAACACTTGACTGTGATGAGCTCGCCATTATACAATTTCTAATAAATAAAGTTAGCAAATACGATGTCAAAAAATCGAACTAACTATATCATACAAACAATCCAAAATTCCCAACAATAATAGTCAAATTTCTCAGCCATAATAAGAATAGAAATCCAAATTAAAAAAAAAAAAATCAACAACAATAGGCAATTTCCCGACAATAAAATATTTTTAGCTCTATATAACCAAAATTGCACATTCTAAATATACCATTTAATTAACAAATATATTCTAAACTAACATACACATTCTAAACTAACATACATTAATTCATCAACCATAATAAGAATATCAATCCAACTTTTTCAAAAATAATTTACCAACAATAATCGACAATTTCCAACAATAATAGATAATTTGCCAACAATAAATAGGCAATTTCCCAATAATAATAGTCAAATTCTCAACAATAATACGCAGTTTACCGAAATTTCCAACAATAATAGATAATTTCACAACAATAAAATATTTGTATCCTATATAACCAAAGTTACACATTCTAAACTGACATACACTACAATATACCATCCAATTAACATACATATTCTAAAATAACATACACATTCTAAAGTAACATATACCAATTTATTATCTCTACATAGTCAATTCTTTTAGTCATTGTATCAAACACCTAATATACCATCTAATACACTACAATATCTAACAAGTAAATACATTATATACCATCTAATATCTCAATTACAAAAGAAATCGTTATCTCTACATATCACAATGTATCTAACAATTTAATAAAGTATAATGCACAATCTAATTATTCTAAATCAATAAAAAATACCTAAATATATCAAAACTTCACCTTAAATCAATTAAGACCTAAATATATAAAAAAATCAACAAAAATGTAAGATTTAAACCATAAGTCTAACAATAATAGTAAAAGTACATACCTTTGGATGGTGTTAAACAAAATTTGCAGAAATACGCCTAAAATCGGATGGAATCAATAAACTTTGCGAATTGGGAAGAGAATGTGCGTGTGTGAAAACTGTCTTTCAAGAAGCTGTTTATACAAGGAGGAAGACGCATCAGCGTGATTCGTCTTTGTATGCGGAGTGGAAACGTCGTCGTTTTGGCGTAAGACGCATGAGAATAACGCGTCTTCACTTAAGTGAATACGCATGACCCTCATGCGTCTTACCCGTTTAAAGAAAAAAAAGTTACCATTTAGAAAAAAATTATCTTAATTTAGCCTACATTAATAAAAAAGTCTACTACAGAGATAGATTGTACAATCCAATTTTTGGCTAGTACATGCAACTTGTTGGGAAAATGGTACTCCCGTGGTCATGTTTAATATGTTCAATTTCATTTAATTACCAAGATTTGTTATAACAAAAAATGTTCCCGTCGAAGGCTGCCGGATTCTAAATTATCTTAGGGTGTGTTTGGTACAATGTATTGCAACTGTAATTTTATGAAATTGAATTTAAAGTTATAATATTCTAATTCAATTCTAAATCTTTTGTTCATAAAATTAAGTAATTGATATAAAATTATATTGTAATTCTAAATTCGTTGTATAGTAAGTTAAAAACTTAACCAAGATTTGCATTGACCTTCAATTAATTTTTTATATTTTTATTTATATACATTATGTAATTTTATATATTTTTAAGTTGTGTGCAGTGCATGTTGTGAGTGTGCAGTGTGTGTTTGTTGTGTGTGTTGT
Organism: Monilaria moniliformis; assembly: GCA_034509125.1. NCBI lineage: Eukaryota > Viridiplantae > Streptophyta > Magnoliopsida > Caryophyllales > Aizoaceae > Monilaria > Monilaria moniliformis. The sequence continues at coordinate 2,990 of JAYDZE010581542.1, read as the reverse complement.
GTGTGTATTGTGTGTAAAGTTGCATGTTGTGTATGTTTTGTGTGTTTGTGTGAGCACTATGTGTATTGTATGTGCAGTGTATGTTGTGTGTGCAATGTGTATGTTGTGTGTGCAGTGCAGTGTTATGTGTAGTGTGTGTGCGTGTACAGTGTATGTATTGTTTGTGCAAAGTTGTGTGCCGTATATATTGTGTTTGTGTTTATTGTTGTTGTCATTGTGTGTGTTATGTGTAGTGTGTGTTGTGTGTGCAGTTTGTATTGTGTGTGCCCAATTTTACAGCTATTTAGATTTTCAAATATTTATTTTTTCTATAAAATTCAAATTGTAAAATTATGAGAATTTAGAATTCAAATTCAATTCTAAATCAAAAAAAATTATAATACCAAATATTGAATTTGAAATTGAAAGCTCTAATTTTAAATCCATATTTCCAATTTCAAGATACCAAGCATATTCAGAGAGTAATTCACAATCAAAATTTGCTAACCCGTTCAAAACAAAGAGATGTACAAAGAAAATTGGTAAAAGAAGGCGCCAAGGTAGAGAAGGTATCACAAAATATCGAAGAAATATTCCAATCCCTGACCAATTTCCCATATTGAGATGCCGGCACCCCAGGAAGCAGCCTCCTGCAGCCGCGTCGCGATTGACATCAGCGAAGGATAGAACACGACGTGCTTAACGTCCTGATTATCGATATACAGGAAGAAATGCTCTTCACTGTTCTTCTCCCACTGCAGTTGGGGCCTGTGCTGCTCCAGCAAAGATAAATATTCTCTTCCCACGATAGGCCCACCGCCTAAGCCTGAAATCGATATTATTGTATGACATTCCATTTCTACACTATATTTCTACTAAGCAAAGAAGAAAGGATAAGAGGCAGCAGTAACAATAGAGCATGTAAAAATGTGATGAAGATGGAATGTTATAAACACAACTCTTCTAAATCCGGTTTGTAACCCAGGGCAGGCAAGTTACCTCCAGAAACAACAAAATCATTCCCATAGAAGTTGATGCCGACGAAAATCTTTTTGGCCAGTTTCTCATGACCCCCAGTGCTGCTATCAAGGAGAAGTTCCAAGGTAGAGTGAATCCACTTCAAAGGTGCATTTGGACCTGGATTTTGCGGACCTGAGAAGTCGTAAGTCATAAGAGAGAAACCATCCACATCAGCACTTAATCTTCGAAGATCTTCTGGTCCAAAATCATATTCTTCCAACTCATTTGAGCGAGGTGGACCTATGACATATACTAATTGCAAACTCTGCCTTTTATGCGGATCCAAGCTCATGGAATGCATGGCTTGTCCGAGCTGAATGACAAACTGCAGAGCCTGGGCTTGCAAAGTAAAAGCTGATTCAGTCATAGGTGATGAGGCCTGCTAGCCAAACCATTGCTACATTTGTGACCTAAAATTCATGAGAACAAATGTGAAAATATCCCCAACTTACTGTGATTCGCATGCCTGGATCATGCAAAATTCCATAGGCCGCCCATCTTGACCAGGACTCCAACACGATACCATCATATCCCATTTCCCTTTGGCAGAAGTCAGTAGAATATATTGTCAATGGAGATTGGAGAAGGCGCACTTTGAGTACATTTCAAACCCATGACCATGTATAATGTTGGGAATCAGAGAAAAGACTATACGCTTACTTGCATTCTGCCACAATAAGATTGATTGCTCTATCCCTTTGTTTTTTCTTTTTCAGCAGATCCAGGGGAATTGCTTCCAAAACAACTCTAGGTAAGATCTAGTCACAAGTACATGGAAAGGAACAATAAACTCAGTGATAGAAATCTAATATATAGAACAATTTGCTGTTGTCTCAATTTTCTGAAACAATATATGGTTCTTTAATATGAAAGCCAGAAATTTAGTAGGCTGCTTTTAACACAAGTCTTCTCAGAGAAAGCTAAGGAGTTTACTCCCACAGCACATATTGAGATACCTCATTTTCTCAGTCGTGTTTGTGCAAGGTAGATTTACTTATTTGTAACTGGATTCTTATGTTGAATTATGATAGACCTTACAATATCCCCTTAGGCCACCTAAGAAGGATGTAGAGGTGCTACTATTAGTTAAGGATGGGCAAGTTGTAGCAGGGATGATCCTGGACCAAACAGGTGAGCTTTTGAAGATCACAGAGTTCTCAAAAGGATTGTCCTATAAGTATAATATACAAATCAATTGCAGTAGATTATAACAGGAACCAATGGGTTTAACAGCTAATTGAGGCAAGCATAAGTAGAAGCCTAAAAGGTTACTTGCTCCCCTTTATTGTACAAGTAAAGTCACACTTGTGATTTACCAAAGATAGACAAAGCCATGACAAGAACTAAAATATCATGTGGCAGAAAAACACAGTCTCTGTAAACTCAATCACGAGCAAAAGACTTCTGTTGTTTTAGTCAATAATTTTTTCTTGCAAGGTAAAAGCTGCTAATGCAGTTCTGATGGTAACAATTAATACCGATTCTCTCTATATATATATTCAGGCACTAACAAGTGGGAGCAACAAAAGAACCTGAGAATTTCCAGTCCTCTTGATATCTGCAATCCAACCTTTATCAGCATTATGTCTTCCTTCCAAAACCAATTTCGTTTCCTGGCTGCCAGGACCAGCTAGGTTAGGGCAAATTAGCAAACTGCAGTACCAATCACCACAAATCCCTTGCTACACCGATTTCACATGCAATTACAAAACTAGATTGGAACATCCCATACTAATTCATCTTCGGAGCATCAATAAGCAATGTCTATGTGGGAGTAGAGTAACAATGACACTACTAAGTAAAGCTATTGAAGAAGGTTATCTGTTAAATACATATTCAAAAATAACGAGACAGGGATTTTTCGACGAACAATCTCAAGGTTGGGACTTGTCAAGTGCAAAATCACGTGCATTATTACCTCTTTAGTTCGTACCACACAGGGGAAAGATGAGTAAACTTATTGCTAAACTTCTTTGCCATTTCATACCCTT
>JAYDZE010581531.1:0-11104 GCA_034509125.1 Monilaria moniliformis | reverse complement strand
TATACCGGAATTCGGTATACCGAAAAATTCGGTAAGGTAACGGTATGATATTTACTCATACCGGCATTTACGGTACGTTATACGGTATGGTAGTTTCGTTACGGTATACCATACCGACCCACCCCTATATACTAGACAGTATCCCTTGTTTCAGAATTTCTTATGTACCACGGTGTTCCACTAATAATTTTAATATTTTAAAATTATTTGTTATAAAATAAAATTTTATTATCATATGATACATCATGATTAATATTTATAACAAAAAATTAGAATTTTAAAATATCATATATCATATTTTTAATCAAAATACTCCAAAATTATGGTATATGATTTTTAAAGTTTCAATTTTTTCTATAAATATTAATCATAATGTATTATCATAAAATAAATTTTTATTTTATAACAAATGTTATTAAAATAGTGAAATTATTGGTGGGATATCGTGAAGATTGTGGGATAGATGATTCCATCTGGTTATGTTAGTTACAAGGTATTTGAATATATAAGAAATAACATATAGTGGTGTCTCCATTTTTTTTAAGAGGGTGGTATCTTCCTTCAATATGGTATCACATATTCACATTCAAATGGAATTTGTTATCTCACTCCAGTCAATTTATGTCCAATTTTATTTTATTTTAGTTTCCATCACTTTTTTCTTTTATTGTAATTATTAATCAAGACTCACTAATACAATTACAGTCTATAATTATTGATGAAAGTTCGAGTTCCCAAAAATAGTTCTATTAGATCGGCCCAAATCGAATAGCACGGCAAGACTAGTTCGAAAATTGAGTGAGTTGTTCCGATTGATAAAAAAAAATCATTATTTGATTGTTGAACTCCATTATTCTGCTTTTGCTTTTAAATTTGATGATGAGGTCTTGTTTCATCAAATCTTGTGGATCTAAAACTTCTACTCACCACATTCACTTCTCACTTTAGAAAAAAATATATCTAGTCTTTACCTCTCATAGAATTACTTATTGGTTATTAAGAAAAATGGCATTAAATAACATCTTGTTGGGATATGAAGTTAATGTGTTTTGATTAGATTCCAAAATCTTAATCAAGAAACTGATTATTTAAAGGACTTGTATAGATAAGTCAGGTTAGCAAGCTCAATTGTTAAGGAGCTACTAGACTGAGGCTAAATTCTCAAGATGTCCAGTTCAAGGAAGAGAAGATAGAGAACTGGATGAGCGACATTAAAAAGGAGGATCTAACACTCAAAGTGTGACTGTTCGTGCTCGCAACCACGTACCCAGAGATGCAAGAGGTCAAAAGAATATATGATAATGGCATCTGGATGAGAAGACAGACAATTAAGAAATGTATAGAATAAAGAAAGATCTATGTCGTCCATGGTCAGATGACTGGAAAAAGGTCATGTTTGACCGAGCTCGAAGCTCGAAGATCTATACGCGTGAACCAATCTTCAGACATGTTTTTTATTATAAGGTTCATTCGGAAACCTAGAATCCACCTGCTTCGAATGTAGTAATAGTGTGGAGGGTTGTGAGGAACCTAGTTTGTCTGCTGTTTTGCAAGCATGATGTAAGTAAGCCATTTTGCGTGCTAGTCGAAAGCAGGTTATGAATAAACTAGTGTGTGTGCTAGTCTCAAAACATGTAGCCGTCGTGGTCAACAATATGAGAGTTCTAGGTCTGGTTTAATCCTAGTCTCTGTAAGTTTATCTCAAGTTATCAACTAGGTATAAAAGGTAGACACTGTATTTGTCAGAAAGTCATTCGGCCAAGCTGACTCTCATGACAAAACGGGAGTTCTTCGACTCCAAAGAAAGGTCAATTTGTACTGGACACAAGGCATATCAATGTTTCAACCGCTGCAAATAGGAACCAACCCAATCTCGAAGAAGCTAAAATTGACACAGGAGCTTCTGCAGCAAAAAGAGACTTGTTCCACAACTTTGAAGAAGCTGGAGAAGGAGGATCCCTCTACATGGATAAAGGAAATATCATGCTCCGATTGACATTTGATATTTGGTGCTTTGCTTAACAAAGCTTGTATGGAAATTGTCTGAGTCTGATAAAGTAGCATTTAACTAAAAATGGTGAATTTGTAGAAATATATATGATCCAAGTTGAGAAAATGATTTGTTACACTGTTAGACACTTCCTCGTAGGTCAATTATTTCAGATCTACCAAGAAATATGATATAAAAAATTATTATTATTCTTTTCTATTATATTTTGCCTGTGGGCATAGCCCATAAACTACCGAAAACAGTGCTGAATTTAGGTGTTATATGGTTGTTGAGCCTAGTATATGTCTCTTGTAGCCGCACCCAAAAGAAATAGTACTTCTTCCGTCCACCATAAGTGTAGGACAATTTTTTAGGCATCCACAAGAGCGTAGCACTTTTCTTTTTGAAACATTTAATCATTATTATAATTCAACCTCATTCAACCTCACAACCAGTCATTATTTACCAAAAAATCACTGGCTAACTCACGTTTAATATGACCATTTATCCACATCCATAATATTTTATTGAAACTCGTGTCATCTACAAAGTATCAAACTCTTTATGAACGGATGAAGTAATACATAAGATGGACTATTAATTTTTTTTCTTTTTTCGATTCAACTGAGTGAATAATTTTTTAGGGCCCCTACCAGCTTTCGGCCCTAGGCGGTCATGCCTGGCCTAAGGCCAAGTCCAGGCTTACACCTAATCATATAATTCACCTACTATCCATATGTCCAGGCTGTACAATACGATTTTACAACAATTTAATGAAACTGTGAAATTTAACTCTTGGTCTGTTTTTTATTTAGGATGGGATTAATCAATCCAATATATTTTCTAATGGCTAAAAGATAAATGTACATAAGTTGTACATACATAATATCCCTAAATTGGCTTTATTTAAATTAATTTTATTACTAATTATATTATTTTTTTACTAAATTGCCCCTATTATATTTTTAAAGATATGATTGAAAAATTGAGTTGATAGATCCTTCAAACAAAGCCATAAAATTGATTTGGAGATAAATATGTAGATATTCAATGAAAAAATTAATCTTTTCCAAAATCTGCAAACATCTAATTTGGAAAAGTTAATTTTTATTAAATTATTGTAGAAGGGTAAATATGTAATACATTAATTTATTTAAATTAATTAATATTTAGAAAGTGATTTAAAATTAAAATACCTAAAAAAGCTCATTATGTATTTATAACTTATATATACATTTCTCACTACTCAAAATAAATATGTGACATCTAGTTTTGGTTCATGATACTATATCCGTCCAAATCAACGTACAATATCTGCTTTACAATCTAATGTTGGATAATCTGACGGCCATACTAAACGGGCACTTAGAGCGTCAAAGTCAGTTGAATATACTATTTGTTTTTAAATATATTTTTTAAATAGTTAATATATTCATTTTAAGTCAATTCTATACCCTTTTTATTGATGAAAATCGAGGTTCGCGAACCATTTGAATTTCGATATTTACATTGTCAAAAATATTCAAATGTGGAGTTTAATTATGTGAATGTGTATATTTACAAATCGGTCTACATATTACATTGTCGGAATTTAAACTACATCCCGGTCAACTTACGATAATTACCGAAAACTTGGACTTGCTTACCAAAGGAAAAAAAAAAAAAAAAGGATTACCATCATAGCTACGAGTATTATACAATAATAATACTAACAATACACATAATTTATATAACAATACTATCAATATTCATGTTTTCGAAAAAAACAAAAATACTATCATGAAGCATATAAGAATACACATATAATCGATGCTAATAGTAATAATATTGAATATTGAAATCAACATCCAAATCACGATTGCCAAAATAATCAATCTCCATTCCTAGCTTTTGGAAAGTTGACATCACCTACTTTGATACACTAACAAAATTTGGCACCAAAAAAAACCTACAAATATGGACATAAACCAGACATCAGTCCACAATCACAACAGTCGATCCAAACAATGGCCACGAAATCATATTCTTTGCTAGTGATCTTAGCTTTGTTGGCGGCAACCAATTTCTTCGGCGGCGCCAACGCCTTGGGTGGCCGGAAGTCCCTGACGGTGGAAGCACCAGCGCCGGCTCCGGTCGCAGATGAAGAAGCTTTTGTTGTATTAGACACAAAGGACGGTGAAGTGGTGAAAATTGCCGAATTTGCGGTGGATGAACACAACAAGCAACATAAGGGCAACTTGAATTTTGAGAGTGTTGTTGCGGCTGCTTACACCCACACCTCTAAAGGACTTAATTATGGACTTATTCTTATAGTAAACGATGGAACAGAATCACAGTCCTATAATGCCAATGTGTTGATTAGTAATCGTGCTAAGAAACTAGTTGATCTGTGGAAATGGAATGTTACTGAGTCATAAATTTTTTTAAAAACTTTTTCTTATGTTCGAGCTTTACGAATTGTTAAGTTATATTATATTGAAAGGATATGTTCAAGGCACATGATTTGAAAGAAAAATTTAAATGAGGATTTGACAGTAAGTGTAATTTAATATTTATAAATCCGTAGTTAAGAAGTACTAATAAGATACAAAGACGTGAACCAATTTAACATGATATTATGTAACAAATTCAATTTATTGTTATTGGGAGTTCGATGAAGCTAGGGAATGGCGACATGGTGCTAGAAATTCACTTTGGCAAACCAATATGTATCCTGTTTCACACAGGTCCTTTATCTGATTAATATTGTGAACTTTCATTTTTGTTTTTCAAAAATACTCATCCACACCTACTCGTACACATGTAAATATACATTTACATATAATATATTTATTAATAATTATTAATGTTATTCTTAAGGCACTTTCTACATTTACAGTACACTAACCACTTTTATTAAAACTCATGTCATACTTCATTAGACTTAATTTTTGGAATAAATGAAGTAAATGATAATATTAATAAAGGAATATGTGGGTTTACTCGCTGCCTTTGGATTTAAATCTGGATCATCGCAGATATAATGGATTTTGTTCCGACTTATTTTGATCGGTCAAAATTGTCATAATTACACAAAACTATGTATTTCTACTGTTTGAAATAAGCACTACGATAAAAACGGCAATTATTGAGCAACATTATGGTCGCTGAATTGTCCCCAGTGCTCGGTATCCTGTCGGATCTCTCATCGGCTGCTACAGTGCGGATCTCCAATTCTTTCATCCTCTTCATAAGGGCTTTGTTTTCGTTCTCAAATTGAGCACGCACTTCCTTAACCCATCGCTCGACCACCTCATCGACCTTGCTAGAGTCGACTTCGAGAAACTAAGCATCTAATCTGGACGAGCCTGTAATATCTGGAAAGAAGGGGTTCGTGTTTGTCCCGCTCTAGAAATTTGTCTTCTCTTATTCACCTTCCAGGCCACCTGGAGGAAAATGGCATCGAGGTCGGGGTTCTTTTCTCTCTCATCTTGTCTTTCTTCTACGGTTTTCATTACTTGTTTATTCGAAAAAAAGATATTACATTATTTAAATAATGAATTAGTAATGAATTTAAATTAAAAGTCGATATTTACCTCAATTTGCATCGCGTGCTGAGAATACATCAATCCCTGAGAATTGTCATTTTTCGTAAACTTATGAATCTTTTGGAATACTTCCCAAAACGCGGAGCGCTTTCCTAAATTATCTTTTGCCTCCTTAAAAAAACAATTAGAAAGAAGAATTATAAAAATAGTAAAAGAAAATAAATTAGAAAACAAGTATATATTACCATCTTTTTTATTGTTTCGACAAACGAAATTGATCTCCCACTATGTGTGGCGGGGCCCTTCTCGTGTCCTTGTTTACACTTGCTGGAACACCTCGTGGAAGCTACCACAACTTCGGGCTTCTTCCAACTAGTTGCGTAGAGCTCTCACATCTCGTTTGTAATGTGGAAGGGTTTCTTCATCTTCTTCTTTATTTGGTTGATGTAATTGCCATATCTAACTCGATATTTCTTAACCCACAATGATTTTAAATGTTCACTGCAATTAAGATTTCAAATTTTTTGATATATGATATATACAAATATATATATATATACACACACACACACACATATATATATAATAAAAAATAAAAAAATTATATAATCGAAATCAGTAGGAGTGTGCCCAAATTTCTTAGATAAGATCTTGTTTGAGTTGACTGTGAATTTGTTCTTCGCGAAGAAAACTCGGACGAATTTGAAAGTCTCGGAATTGAGGCGGTGCATGATTGGTGTCACATACGCAATGGAACTTTAACAATCGCTCAACATGCTTGGAGTACACCAAAAGCGCGTTTAACGTCCTTTCGTGCCGTCTCATGCCTTTGAGCAAATAATGCTCTCTTTGGGTTAACCGGATACGTAACTATTTTCACAAACATCGGCCACTTTAGATAGATGCCATCGGCCAAGTAGTAGCCCATATCGTAGAGTTGGTAATTAGCTGTGAATTTGATAGTCGGTGCCCTGCCATCGCATAAATCGTTGAAGATAGGTGATAGGTTCAGAACGTTGATGTCATTGTTCGACCCAGCTACACCAAATAATGCATGCCAAATCTATAAAATACTCATCAGATCCTGCCAACGTGTTAGCTATGCACAAGAACAATGTCATACGAATATGGAATCGACACCGAAACACGTACGTCCTTGGTAAAAGAGGCCTCAGCAGCGGCACTACAACCATCCTTTGTAAGTACTCTTGCACCGCGTCGTTGACATCCACTATCAAGTCAATTATGGCATTTGATACACTCGATATTTTGATGCTTTTAAAGGTTAAAATTAAGGACATATTGTGTAGTCTTATCGCTATATAAGCGTGTTTTAGTTTAATTCTCTTTATATTGGTTTTTTATCAAGTTTTTTGAGATATGAAGGAAATAAGTGATTAGAATGAAGTTAGAAGACAAAGAAAGCAAGAATGAGCCGTTTTGACGAAGATGGAGTATCACACAGACTGTGTGAGACTATATCCAAGCCACATAGACCGTTTACAGCTACGCAGAAGAAAAGACATAACCCGTGAGCTTCACACGAACCGTGTGCGAAGAGCAACTTTCTTAAAGGACCGTTTCTCAAGTCGATTAGGACGAAGACGTCACCCTGTAGTCACAAACAGACCGTGTGTTATTCACATATTCCCGTACGGACCGTTTCTCAGTTCAGATATGCCTAAAAGTTTTATCGTTAGTCTATTCCAAAGTCTATCTCAACTGGTCCTTAGGCACGAAATTGAAGAGGTGGAACACATATTTTACATACTTTCATACTTGGAGTCTTAGCAAGATTCTACCTCTTCACATGTTTTATTTAGTTAGTTTAGATTGTTCATGTTTTACTTTGGTTTGATGATTTTTTTTATTTAATTATGGTAGCTAGTTCTTTTTATTCTAGGGTTAGAAAGTAATCAACTTTGAGACTTATTTGTTTTCAATTCAATGTTCAAGACCCTGTTTTGTTTTAGTTATTCTTGTACTTTATTCTTCTATTTGGTTGCCCATTAAATGAATGATTTTAAATGTGTTGATGCTTGATTCGAGTGATTAGTTTCAATACATGATAGAATAGTTATCATCTTAATCAATAAAATCGAGAGATTTGAGGTTAAGTATGTGAGCTTGAGATCTTAAAAACTATTAGGAGTTGGAATTTAGTAATTAGACGGAGACGTTGATTCTAAGTTGCAGTCTACAATTTGAATACATCGAGAGAGGGTTTAAACTATTTAGTGATCGTTATATCAAACCTTGATTTGATATTTGAATGTTGAATGCAAATTGAATAAGTTGATTGGATGATGAAATCAAATCCCTTGAATATCTTTGTTTATTAATTCATTTTTCAAGTTTAGTTTTCTTTATTTGCTTTAGTTCTTTGTTCCAAATCCACCATCTTGCGTATTTATTTAGTCTAGATAGTATAAGTTGGTTGATGTCATAGTACTTAGAGTTGGATTCTTAGTCTCTGTGAATACGATATTTTTGCTTGCTATATTCTATACTATAATTGCAATGTTCACTTGCAGTATAGTTTTAGTCGAAATAAATAGTTGATCAGCATCCTCCTCGTCAGATGAACTGGAACTAAAATTGATTCTATGGGCATCCATGAACTTTGTAGAGTTGTGTGTGAAGAGGGAAGCATGAATAAATAAGAAGAATGAATATATGAATTGGGGATGGAGATATAGTATTTAGAAGGGGAAAGATACATACAAAATCTACATATATTAGTCGTTGCCCCACCCCCACCTCCAACGGCCAGATTCCTATTCCCAATGGCTGAAAATGTGAAAAAGAGAAAAAAACAAAAAAAAAATTGTACAAAATTCTAAAATTTTGAATTAAAAAAATAAAAACAAAAAACAAAAAGTAGAAGCGGCCAGTGCAGTGGCATCTCCTCCGTAGTACCCCTTAGAAAATGACATAATTATATTTTTACTTATTTTCATATACTGCTAATTGTATAAGCTTGTTAGGTATCATGGTTTGAAAGATACACACCCAAAACAAAACGAATGAGAGAAAACTCATATAATGTGAAGGATTTTGTAGACCTATCTATTACCGAGTTTCATATTGTTACAACTTAGAATCGAATTCATTGAATATTATTTAGATTTTTAAACAAATCAAAATCAGATTTAAACAAATCTGCTATACATTTTTGTGGTGGCAACAAATTACATGTTGCTATAATTGGTAAAACATCGGGCCGAGCTGGCGGGTCCATTGGGCTTTTCCTCAAAACTGGGCTGGCTGAAAAAATAGTAGAGCCCAACCTGGCTTGAGCCCACCGAGCCTAGTGTAAAATTTCGGGCAAGCCTATCAGGTCTTTTGTTATTTTGGATCGGCCCGACCCAGCCTAGGACTTTACCCGGCCTAAAATATATTGGCCCGACCCAGCTCCGGGCCGGGCTGTTTTTTGGCAGCTCTAGGTATAACAAGTCAAAATAATAATTAGTAAAAACATAAATAATTAATATTACATAGAAATATGATTTACAACGGTCCTATATAGTTACATCTCTAATTTATATCAATGAATCCCTGAATATTAAATTGACACAATCTTCTAACAAATCTATGTAACCAAATTCTACAAACGCTGACTGCATATTATCATAAACCTAGAAGATTAATCCAAAGATGCCCTATAAATAGTATACCAAGAAGAGCGCTATATACTCGCAATAAAAAAACTATCAAGCCACAACATCGCCCAAATGGCGCTCAAATCTCTCTCTTTCGTCGTGATTTTAGCTCTCTTGGCCGCCTCCGCCTCCGCCTCCGCCGCCACATTCGGCGGTAGGAAAGCCTTGGCTCCTAGTCCTGCCGCCGCCGCACCAATTCCGGTGGATTTTGGTTTTACCCCCTTAGATACAAAGGACCCTAAGGTGCTACAACTTGCAAATTTTGCAATTAATGAATTCAACAAAGCACATAACACCAAGATAGTCTTCTCCTACTTGTTAGAGGCGATATCCACTACCCATGAACTAGGAAAAAATATTGAACTTGTCATCGTCGCAACCAATGGCAAAGATTCAAACGAGTATTTTGTTAATATTTATGTTGCTCAAGGTGTTAAGAAAGTCACTTCCTTTGCACAAGGGGAGTGAGTTTTTACCATATGTAATTTTAGAAATGAAGTAAGGCAGATTAAATGAGTGCTCCCTTTATTTATATTTTTTGGGTATATGCTGCTTAATTTCATGTCTCCCGATGTTGATTTTGTGATGCTTAGTAATTTAAAGCTTTGTAACAGCATAAAATTTCTCCTGCACTTATGTTTCTCATTGAACATGGTTGTGGAGAAAAAGTTGAAAAGCAGCAATTCAATATCGTTAAGATTGAATCCAAACGGGCTCGCACTACAAAACATGGTATTGCAGTGGCATGATTTGTTTAAAAATTATGAACTTATAGATGTCGTGAAACAAAATTGTGACTATCTCGCGAGTGAATAATTATTATGGGTATCACAAAAATAAAAATAGATCACACAATTTAATTACACTACTTGAGAGTGTAATTAAGTTTTATGAAATATAAAGATTTAGTTATAATATATTCATTCGTATTGGTATATATTCATGTACATCAAGACAGAGCATTTATAATTAGTTTGCGGAAAAATTATTCATAATTGATAATAAAATACGAGCGAAAGAGAAAAGATAAAAGGTTAAAAATAAAAATTAATAAATGTATAGTTAAAATAGTTATGTAAACAAGGGTAGTAAAATATAGTTGTATTTAGTTAATTAATATAAAAACATAATATGACAACTTCAGATATAGTAGAAGAAAATTATGTGAATAGATGTCACAAAATTTATAGCATTAATGTAACAAAATTTGTGAATATTTTTGTTTAGATGTATGTGTTAATGTAACTAAATTTTGTTACACCTAAAAAAACAATAGATTTTATGATAACTCATTACAAATATATTATCAAAATATCATAGAATTTTGTTTTAAAAAATTAACAACTCTGTGAGTATAATCCCGCCTTATATGTATTTGAGTTGTTTAATAATTTTTTTTTAACTTGGAGGCAAGGGAACTATGGGTTTGCTTCATTTTTTTAATAGTAGATACTCACCATTGTATAATACATTGATACTTAACCCTCCATGTGCGTATTCGAATTATTTAATATTTAATAATGATTATATTTCCTTGATAGCAATCTCATATTAGTAAGTATATTTCTTTAATATCTGTAATTTTTCGAATGGAAAAAAAATTCTTAAATTACAATTAGTAATAAATTTGTATTTTCGTTTTGTGAGGGCCATCCCAACTATAAATACAATGACCCCCCACAACACACCTTACCGTGATGAAAAACATGGCACCCAAATCTTCTCACATTTTGTTCGCAATTCTCTCAATTGTGACGGTGGCGGTTCCCATTGCAGCCGTCGCTTCCGGAGCAGGGGCGTATCCAAGTGGAGACAAGGGGTAGGGGTGATAATCGGTTTCCGGTAATTCGGGAAAACCGGTACCGAACCGGGAACCGGTTTCCCGAGTACCGGATATACCGGTTCCGGTCCGGTAACCGGTACCA
>JAYDZE010581520.1:0-11104 GCA_034509125.1 Monilaria moniliformis | reverse complement strand
GTTGCCTTTCAAGGCCGCGAAAACACCATTCAAATTGGAATGCTGGGAACGCGAATTGAAGCTAGCCAAGCGCAAGGACGTCGCACCAGAGGAGGCGTCGGCGCCAGCGCCGAATGCATCTCTCCGGAGGCCGCAGAAGCGGAGCGAGCGCGGCGCCGACGGACAGGCGTCGTTGGCGGCGGAGGATCGAGCGATCGGCGAGGGAGAAGAGAGGGAGAAGGAAATGGCGGAGTGCATTGTGGAGAAGGAGAAGTATGCGCAGAGCGTGAAGGAGGGGTGGTTTTAATGGGGGGGGGTGGTGGAGCTTTGGGAGGTCCGTTGAGGGGTGGCGGAGTTTGCTAAGCTTTTAAAAGAGTGCTGCTGTCAGTTTTAGTCTTGTTTTCAAGTGCTGCAGCTCAACTACGCAGCTTTTCCATTTTTGAAAAAATATTTCTTCTTTTTCTTATTCTTATTTAGCAAATTGTTACTCTGGTGGGACCTATTTACTAAAACTAATAAAAAGCAAATGAGACATGTAACGACGGACGTACTGAAATGGCAAAATGGAATTTTTAGTGGCGGACGAAAGAAGTACTTTTTTCTTATTCTTATTTAACAAATTACGATATTCAATCAATTGGCTTGATAAAAAAAGATACATGAACATTCCAAAAATTAAATTTAAGTTGAGATCATAAATCCATTCATTTATTAGTATTGAATATTCTGAATTAAGCTAAAATATAAGCGGCAATCAAATATATCGATTGAATGAGTCAAAATTCAATCCAACCAATTCCAACTATATTTCCTAAAAAAGAGAGAAGCAAATGTGGCCCTTTTCCTACCTTTTGGGTTAAAAAATAACAAAGTGCATGAAATGGAAGCAAGAAAATCAGTTGATGGGGTATATCAACCATCTTCAATATCTTTGTCCAAAGAGGCAGATAGGAAGCTCAAGATGAATCCATCAACATCTCCTTGCAGGACGGAATCCGGATCCGAAACCTCGTACTCGGTCCGATGATCCTTCACCATTCTATAAGGCTGCCAAAAAGAAACAAGACTGATCAGCGAGGGAGAGAAAGTGAGGGAGCCATTTAGGGAAGAAGATGCATACGTGGAGCACGTAAGACCGGATCTGGCTGCCAAAGTTTATGTCAGTGAGCGACTGCGTGTGCTCTGCGTTCATTTGCGCTTGACGGACCATTTCAAGTTGGTCCAGCCGCGACTGGAGCACGGCCATTGCAGAAGCCTTGTTCTGGTGCTGAGACCTGCATCATCGGACAACAAATTTTCACCTTAAAATAGTATTGCATTTTGAAAAGGCAAAAATTTGTCAACATTCGGATGTGTGGTGCATCCACTCCAGTTATGATTTATTAACCCTCAATTAGGATTTAATTAGGGCAGATGCACTGGAGTGTGCCTCTCTTGAAAATGCTCAAGGTTGTATCTGTACCTTTCGTTTTGACTAGAGGCGGTGACTCCGGTAGGGATATGAGTAATCCGTACAGCGCTGTCAGTCGTGTTAGCGTGCTGGCCCCCGGGCCCCCCAGATCGATACCGCTCAATCCGTAGGTCGGATTCGTTGATTTTGACATGGGAAAAGTCATCACCTAGGATTGGGATTACAGCTACGGAGGCGAAGGAGGTGTGCCTGCGCTTATTGCTGTCGAATGGAGAGATACGCACCAGACGATGCGCCCCGACTTCTGCTTTGGCGTATCCATATGCGTAATTGCCGTCAACCTTGATTGTCGCTCTCTGGAAGTTGAGATGGGAGGATATAAGAACGAAACAGGCAAAATTATTTCTGAGAACAGACAAATGTAATAACAATAAAGATTCAAGTTCAAATTTGTTGTAATGCATTATACAGCACCAATTTTTTCAAGGAAGAGAACAGATATAACTGATAATGATGAACTTCCATCACCTATTCAACAGATTTACCATGAAAATGTTCTCGTGATTGATAAACAAAAAGGACAGAAGAGATCAACGGTTTCCGCAATAGGGATATTTGAAGCATACATTACTTGCATATGTGCACGTTAAAGTTTATAGTTCAAGTTAGTATAAGGAGTTAAAGACTTAAGAGCATGAACACCTTGATTCCTGCCAATTCGCCTGGGATTTCCTCGACAACAGTAACTCTAAAACGACGATTTTCAGCCCACCTTTTGTACATCTGCATGACCATTGAAGCCCAGTCCATGCTCTCAGTACCACCTGCTCCAGCTTGAACCTAGAGTTAGCACTAAGTGGTGTCAACAGTTTTGGCTTTGCGATGTATAAAAACAAATTTCCAGTATGAGACAAAGCAAAACATGTACCAAACCCAACGAAAAAGTATTAAGTTCGCAAAGGGTAAAAAATCACAAACAATCACATAGTAAAATGTTGGAGGCTCAGCTGAAAAACGCAGTAAAACTTGTGACTGAAATTGAATTATCAATAAATATTGTACTACCTCAATCTTAACCCTTTCCTTTTCCTTTCCTTTCTCCTTTCTCTTCTCTTTCATGTCTTCTCATGGCAGTATGCCAAGGCTAAAGGCCAGTTTCCTAAGCAACATAACTATGGTTCTATATTTTCTTTCACAAAGCACTTCCACACCTACTAATATTTTTGCTTGTTACTTTTGATAGGTACTCTGAATAACTTTGATTCTAAGCTGAAATGCATGTCAAAACTCAATTTGAAAAGGTATAAGCTTTGAAACATTAAATAAAGAGTCTCTATCTCTCTGATTTTGAACACAAGAGAAATAGAGAAAAGAGAAGACAGGTGTCTTTGAGGAAGGATAGAACTAAGAAGACGTACAAAGAAGAAACTGGTACAGGGGAGCCCAAAGGAAATGGAGAAGAAAACAGCAATATCAAACAAAAGGAAACAGGAAAACTGAAAGAGATAAAGGGGAAACATAAAATATAGGAATAATCATTTCATGCTCCAGCAATGTGATTTCATGCTCATTTTTCCAATCTATGAAAATAAATATGCTACCTAAAGATTTTCTCTCAATCGATCATGTGAAGCAAGGGTGAATCATTGAAAATAAGCTTTCACATCATTTTCACATCACGAACTCATTCCATCCAAAAGAGTCAACTAGCCTTAGATGTGAAAGATGATGTGAGGTTGGACGTCCTTAAATATATAACTTGGTCAAGGAAAGTACAAAAAATCATAAGTAGATTAGTAAAAACTGACAAATTTACCTCTATGAAGCAAGGGCATGGGTCATGCTCCCCAGCTAACAAAGCTTCAAGCTCTTTTTCTTTGAGATGCCTTCTTAGGACAAGTAGAGCATTCAAGGATTCCTGGAATAAATAGAATAAATTAATAGGTAAGGACATGAAATCATTGATCAAAAAGTTAAGGCACCCTTAAACATTGACTGGAACAGAAAGTATATTATATGTGAGCAATATAATTGCTATCATACGAAAAGCATATTCATACTTTTACTGGCGTTGGATGAAATTTAACCTATGGATACATATTTATTTCATTGATTATCCTTGAACAAGTCATATTCATGTTGCTTTTATCCCTCCGCCAACTTGAAATTTGACTCTACAGGATACAACTGATATCATGCAACATACCTCTTCTCAAGTTCGGATGCATAATCCAAAGATTTTTCATAGTGTATAACATACATTTCAGTTCCTACTTCAGGCACATTACAAGGAGGAAACCAAAATCATCGGATAGTGCTTGCCCTCGGCATTTGTTAATCATTGATTTGAAAGACGGAACCACTGAATGCACTCGCTAATATGTCCGCATAAGAAGCATAATGCAGAGCAGCCATGAAAAGGGAAACACACGAATAGAAATATGAAATGAGATGAACAATTATAATCCTCTTACGAGGCCTACAGTAAATTACCGTCCTTAAACTAAACTCGAGACTTCACATCCCTCTCAAACTTCAAGGGACCTATATATACTACTAGGGAAATAAAGATGAGAATTACAATAATAACAATCATAACTACTGGATATAACCACTAAGTAACTCCTATTAACCACCAAGTAACTCCCTACTAACTTCAAATAACTCCCCATTAACTTTATCATCAAGCAACGGTATCAATCATATGATTAACTTTAGTAATTAGGTTATTGGCAATGAAGGGGAAAATCCTAGAAGTGCCATTAAAGGTCAAATAATTGAATTGTCGTATTGTTTTCTGCTAGAATAAAAGTAATGCAAAGCCATAAGAAATATATACGTGCCTAGAAGGGAAAAACTGAGTCCCCACCAATTCCAATTCTGCATCATTCTCCTCACGAGCAAGCTTTATCATATCAATATGTTCGAAAAGCTCTTGCTCAAAAGCATTAACCTCTTCCATTTTGGCCATAACTGAGCCGTGCTCACGACTTATCTTTCCTGCATGAGAAGGATCATCCCACAAATCTGGCTTATCCAACTCTTCTGATAACACCTCTAGTTTAGGTATCAATTCTTTCCACTGCCAAAATACAAAGTAAATGTCATAACTCCTCATAAAACCTATAACAAACTCAAAGAATAAAATAAAAAAAATCAGCACGGGACCAATTACAGAGATAAACATCATCAATCACACAAATTACTTTGCAAACTCACAAATTCTTTCTGCCCAAACAAGCAATCTATATGAAATAACAAGACTCCAATACATTTATGGAAGTAGAGCAACACCTCACATTAAGTCGATTCAGTCAAACATCATAGCTTAGTTTTACTCAATCACAAAGAAAACTCGACCAATCAAAATAACACCAAAGAGAACTATCAATTAGAACTTTTCAAACTAAAATTCACAAAGTATCAACCATTGTGATCCAAATAAACGAAGCTGTTTCAAATCACAAACATACTCTTAGGCGCTTCTTGATAAGGTGAATGGACTGAGCAATGGCAGCCGCGTGACTCTTCCAATCGCTCTCGTTTTCATCATAAATCACCCAATTGTTTGCAATGATTCCTTCCACTGTCAGCCCATCGGAAGTGGATGCTTCAGCAGCAGCCTGAGAGGTCAAGAATCGCATAAAATTTGATCCCCTCCATTTCGCGTCAAATGACGAAAAGAGTCCATTATTTTTCTCGGCTACAATTGCACAACGAGGAGCTGTATGATTGCAGGCGGGGCTAGAAGAATAGTAAAATTGGTGTTCAGAGACAGAATTCAATAAACAGCTCCTGATTATTGAACCATGAAGTCGGATTTTACTGCATGATCTTTTCGGTATCAAAGACCACATTTTTTCGAATAGGATTAATGTGATTGATCATAAAAAATTATTTGGGTGTTCAATCGAGAATGAGTTTGAGGTTGAAGAAGGGTTTAAGAAAGCGCAAAAAGGGAAAGGCCATGAAATACTAATAATACAAATACTTTTCTATAACAATAATAATACTGAAATAATGCCTTCTCTCTTTTTCTTTCTTCCTCTCTCTATTTTCCTTTTCAAAATAATTGTTACCATTTCCTCATTAATGATTAATCATCTGAATATTTTACATGAGACTTCTTTTAACGAATATTAATTTAAATATATCGTCTATAAAGTTTTAAGCTTTATTTACTGTGGACTTGCTTTCAATTGAGATCACCATTTTTGACAAAACTTAGATCTAAAAGCTTTCAAATATTAAATGGGATATCATAAAAATTTGACGAGAAACAACACATACATTGAGCTTAGCCGCCTTTACTGCTGTTAGATCTCACGAGTCAAACAAATTTGTTTGACATTGAATGCACCTCACAAATGAACTCTAATAATATCCAAAAAAAAAAAGATCACCTAAGTCATGAAATAGGAAAAAGGAGTTGATGAATGTCAGGGGAAACGAAGGTTAGGATATATATCTAAATTATTATTAATCTCGTTGCCATTGTTGGATCCTTGAATATGAGGAACCATCCAACTATAACCAACGCCACCTGCACCTGCGTTCTGCTGCATCACTCGCTCATCAATCCAGTTGCGATGATCATCATCACTCTGCATCGTCATTTTATCAAGCAACGACCACGTACCATCATCATGGTTATCACATGATGCGGCAGCATTCTGCATCATCATTGCATCAGCCAACGACTGCTTACCGGCTGAAGCAGCCTTCTGCATCAAGTATTGTACATCACTTAGGCCATAGTGGATTGCTGGATAGCTATTGGGAGGAATGGTGGGAATCTGGTGGAATGTTGGGATTTCCATGATCTCATCATATTCATAATGCTGCTGATGAGGAAGAACAAAGGGGATAGCGATCTCATTGTATTCACAATGCTGCTCATGATGTGGAAGAACAAAAGGCTGTTGGTTCTGTCTCAATGAGTCGACAAATATTGCTTCGTTGTTGATTTGATTACCCCACACTTCCACCAGACCACTGTTTCTTGCTGTTACAAGAGAATATTGTTGGGATTAGTATAATAAGAGTAGGTTGAAAACTTGAAATAGCTAACAACTCATATATAGATAGTTCCTATACTTGCTGTTGTGACAGTTGGATTTAGAGATGGATGAAGCAGAGATGCTGTGGGATGCTGCTGCTGTTCCTGTGGGTGATCAAAGGTCTGATGTTCCTGTGGGTGATCAAAGGTCTGTTGTAATGGCAAAACTGTGTTGAAATAAGGTGATTGATGGGTTGGGAAGGGCCTCCGACTGAGTTCCATGAGATGCATATTGTTTAGCAGAAGCTTCTCGTAGTGTTTGTCAAGTGCTCCAGGAGGGAACATCGCAACGTGTCTCCTGTTATATTTGCTCAATCGTAGTATATATCGCATTCCGTGGGACGCGGGGAATAAAATACAAGATTGAAATATGTATATACCTGCAAAGTTGGGCTTGACCATTAGTGAAATCAGATGCCTGCTGCCAGTTGGTGTGCTTTCTTGGTTGAGGCGTGATTTCTCGGAAGAAGAGAGGTGGGTTAGCCAACTGCATATGAATTCAATTAGTCATATTCAATTAGTTTCAGAGCTACTAAATATTGAATGCAGAAATTGAGACCTCAATTCGAAGAAATCCAGGTTGATTAGGCTGGATAACAGCCTCGATGGCAGTAATATCAGACCAAGAAACTTCCATCTTGCACTTCAACGGCCCATCAAGAAACTCCCAAACCACCTTTTTCTTAGCATAGTAGAATTTGGCGGTCAAGTCGCCTTCGCGCGTAGACACCCTCTGCCAAGAATAGATGGATTAAATTCCGAAATCAAGAATGATAAATTGAAGTAAGAGAAATGGATTGTCTTTGTAGATACACCTGCCAGTTTCCTACAACAATAGTGCTGATCGGGAAATTGGAGGCCTTCATCTTGTCACGGTGAGATCCCACATTGTCCGCTGCTGCTTTTGACAGTCTTGATTCCAACAAACTAACAAGGGCCTCTGTTTTTTCGAGTCGCATTCCCAGAAGAGGCATCGAGTTTATTTCCTACAAACATCCAAATCACCATCCATGCATAAGTTAGAAGATTGCCGATGAATGACATCTATCTTAATTTGATCTTGATTTGGATTTTCGACTGTGAGATTTAATAGGGTGTAAAAGTGTTGGCAAGAAAACTCATAGTAATAACTTATATTTCCTTTTCCATTCAAAAATAAACTGATTAAACCATGAGACGAAGCCAACTTCAAATTTGAATAAAAAGGTACAGATAGAAACTAGAACATATATACGAATTATTATTGATCATAATTTGGAAAAACCCTAAAAAGTCATTCATCGATCATTCGATCTGACTCACACACACACACATGCATATAGATAGAGAGAGAAACCTGCAGACTGCAGTGAGATGAAGTGCATCCAGAGCCCTCCTCCGAATTAAATTTGCGATTGTCGTCCATGCTTCAACTTGCGGTTAACTTACAAGGCAAATTATGGTGACCCCAGGCAAACCATGCACGAAGCTGTTGTTGTACGTAAATTGGCCGGTGATCGATTTGGGCGGGCGGCGTCTTCGATTTTCTTGACTGGCTAGCTCCACCGCAGGAATTTTTTTGAAGGGATTCTCAATTTACTAGAGGAGGAGTATATATATACTGATTATACTATCCAAGTAAGCAGTAGTTGTAGCTGCGAAAGACTCTATTTGGCGGGAAAAGTATTATTAAAAACTAATTATTATAGCACGTGAAGAAAAAGAATAATCTGGATTATCCTTTTTCTCCTACAGAAATTAGGCAAAATTCTTAATATAGAAAAATATATAAAAAATTTATAAAAATGAGAAACTTTTTTTTTATTCCATAACTAGGAAAAACGTATTACGCAAATGCGTCATGCGTCGTTTACTTAAGAAAACGACGTCGTTTCTATCTGGGCGAAATCGCATGCGCCTCATGCGTCTAGGTGGAGATGCATGCCCCTCATGCGTCTCTACCGTGAGTATTAACAGAGCATCACTCTTCTTTTCTTCATTTTCGTGTTTCGATTTCTTAAGTGGGTATTTGGCGATCGTTGGCGATTCTTGACGAATCTTGGGCGATTATTGTTGAATTTCCTCAAAAGGTATGTTATTCAATCTTTATTTTTATAGTTATGGTTTAATTTTGACAAAAAAATCTATAAAATGTCGAAATGACGAAAAGAGTCCATTATTTTTCTCGGCTACAATTGCACAATGAGGAGCTGTATGATTGCAGGCGGGGCTAGAAGAATAGTAAAATTGGTGTTCAGATACAATTCAATAAACAGATCCTAATGATTGAACAATGAAGTCGGATTTTACTGCATGATCATTTCGGTATCAAAGACCACATTTTTCTCGAATAGGATTAATGTGATTGATCATAAAAATTTGTTTGGGTGTTCGATCGGGAAAGGCCAAAAAAATACTAATAATACTAAGGATACGTTTGATAGTCCCTAGCCCAGATAAGATTAGAAATCTAGGCCCAATAATAAAAATATGGTATTTGGTAGTTGTGTTAAATTTTATTTCGACCCATCGGGCCGAGCATTATTAATCACGACCGCTTCATTTTCCTAAAAAAGGGCAGCGTTTTGAGCGGCTGCATCCAGCTAGCTAATCGCACCATTTTGGTGCGATTAAACATTGTTTGGCTGAGATTTCTTCTTCTGCTCTCTCTCTACTTTCTTCGTCTCTTTTCTATTGAGGCATGGTTGCCCCAACCATCGGCGATAGTGGTAATGGACAGCCGACGCACAGTCGCCTTGCTCCATGGCAGCCACACAGCCGCCTTTTTCTAGGGCCGATGAACAATCTCCTTTCCCGCACAGTCTCTTTTTTCCAAGGCCCCGCACACTCGCCTTTTTCCACAATGGTTGTGCATGTGGTGGCGGTAGTGGGTTTCTATATTATCCTCTGATTTAGGGCTGATGGTGTGAGCTTTTGATGATTTTGTTGAGAAATCTAAATTTTGGGTATCGAATGAGTTTCGATTTCGATTGGGTTCCAAAGTTGGTGGAGGCTGTGATGATTTCGTTGAGAAATCTGAGCCAATGTTTCGATTTTTTTCGATTGGCTGTAATGATCGGAACAATCCAGATCTGAGCCTATTTTGGGTTTGATTTTCTTGATTTGTTTCTATTTGTTTCGAAATGGGGTTCGGATTTGGCCGCAAATTCGGCCACTACGTGTTTTCCAGTGGCGGTGGTGAATGGGGCGGATGGCGGTGGTGAAGGTAGGCGTGGCAGTGGTGAAGATGGGTGGATGGTAGTTCCATTGATTCATTAACATTAATTAATGATTCGTTAATATTAATTAATAATTAATTACTTAGATACTTTATTAACAAATTTTACAATAATCATTAATTAATCTTTAGCAAAATTTATAAAAATCATAAATTAAAATAATCATGATAAATTGATCTATTAATCATGATTAATTAATCTAAATTAATTAATAAATCTTAATATATATAAATTAACGTTTAGCAAAAAAAAAAAAAATTTATGTCATAATTTAGTTAGACTAATTAATTGTTTAATAATTCATTTAACTAAATTTATATTAATTAAATAATTTTTTAATTAGCCAAATAAGATAAATATATCATATTTTTAGTAATGGCAAAATTCTCATTTTATATCTTATCTATAATCTAATCTAATCTATCAAACAATATCTTATTTTTATCTTAATTTTTATTTTATCTACCAAACAATAACATTAAATGCTTATCTTTATCTTAATATTTATCTTATCTACCAAACAACAATATTAAATATTTATCTTGTTCTAATAATAATTTCTTTAAGCACACAGTAATTTTTAATCTTATAGTAGATATTAAACAATGCCTTCTCTCCCTCTTTTTCTTTCTTCCTCTCTCTATTTTCCTTTTCAAAATAAATTGTTACCATTTCCTCATTAATGATTAATCATCTGAATATTTTATATGAGACTTTTTTTTAACGAATATTTATTTAAATATATCGTCTATAAAGATTTAATCTTTATTTACTGTGAACTTGCTTTCAATTGAGATCACCATTTTTGACAAAACTTAGATCTAAAAGCTTTCAAATATTAAATGGGATATCATCAAAAATTGACTAAAAACAACACATAAATTGAATAAACTCTAATAATACCCACAAAAAAGATCACCTAAGTCATATGAAATAGGAAAAAGGAGTTGATGATTGTCAGGGGAAACGATGGCTAGGATATAGGTTCGGATATATATCTAAATTATTATTAATTTCGTTGCCATTGTTGGATCCTTGACCTGCGACTGCATTCTGCTGCATCACTTGCTCATCAATCCAGTTACAATGATCATCATCACTCTGCATCATCATTTTATCAAGCAACGACCACGTACCATCATCATCATTATCACATGATGCAGCAGCATTCTGCATCATCATTGCATCAGCCAACGACTGCTCACCGGCTGAAGCAGCATTCTGCATCAAGTATGGTACATCACTTAGGCCATAGTCGATTGCTGGATAGCTTTTGGGAGGAATGGTGGGAATCTGGTGGAATGTTGGGATCTCCATGATCTCATCATATTCATAATGCAGCTGATGAGGA
The DNA here is from genome assembly GCA_034509125.1 of Monilaria moniliformis. Classification (NCBI taxonomy): domain Eukaryota; kingdom Viridiplantae; phylum Streptophyta; class Magnoliopsida; order Caryophyllales; family Aizoaceae; genus Monilaria; species Monilaria moniliformis. The sequence goes on along the minus strand of JAYDZE010581520.1, from coordinate 86 downwards.
AGAACAAATGGGATAGCGATCTCATTGTATTCACAATGCTGCTCATGATGTGGAAGAACAAAAGGCTGTTGGTTCTGTCTCAATGA
>JAYDZE010581519.1:0-29376 GCA_034509125.1 Monilaria moniliformis | reverse complement strand
CCTGATATAATTGACGCTGCCCTTCTCCGTCCTGGCCGTCTTGATCAGCTGATTTACATTCCTCTCCCTGATGAGGAATCACGTCTTCAGATCTTCAAGGCATGCCTGAGAAAGTCACCTATTGCCAAAGATGTTGACCTTAGAGTCCTTGCTAAATACACTCAAGGTTTCAGTGGTGCTGACATTACGGAAATATGCCAACGTGCTTGCAAATACGCTATCAGAGAGAATATTGAGAAAGTAAGTGTTTCACAAGATTCTGTAAATGGTTGGCTTTGGAAGCATATCATATATTTTGATAAACCAAATCTCAAATGTGCAATCGCGTCATTTTAGGACATTGAGAAGGAGAGGAGAAGAAGTGACAATCCTGAAGCTATGGAGGAAGATGTGGACGACGAAGTAGCTGAGATCAAGGCTGCTCACTTTGAGGAATCAATGAAGTATGCTCGGAGGAGTGTTAGTGATGCTGACATTCGCAAGTATCAGTCTTTTGCACAGACGCTGCAGCAATCAAGAGGATTTGGTTCTGAATTCCGGTTTGCTGACAATACTAGTGGCTCTACTGCAGCTGATCCTTTTGCAGCTCCCACCGCCACAGCCGATGACGATGACCTTTACAATTAGATGCTTCTCTCTGCCGCATCACATGGTGTTCACCCTACATTCTAGTTATGCCCATTTCCCCTAAAGCGGGGATCTTTTGATTCATGGAATTGGCCTGTATTTTATTTAGCTTGTGATAAATCTATAGATTATTTATTTCAATTCTCATTTGACATTATCTCTCTCAACATCAAGCTTGCGCGCCTCTGTTTTAATTGGTAATCTTCATATGCATCTCAAGAGGCAGAAATCTTGACTGATTTTGATTAATTCCTGATTCAGAGGGGCCCTAGTTAGGGTTGAAAGGTAGAGAGATGGTAGTCCAAAAAGTGGTGAAGTTGGGTTCCATAAACATTATTTTTTACTTCACTCTTTTGTTAAAAGATAGTACTTACATCCTTCTATTATTTCTGTCTTTGAATAATTCATTGGTCTAATTTTTTTTATTTTTTTATATTTTTTTATATTTTTTATATATTTTAATTAAAATAAAATTTTTAATTTAATAAAAAATGTGAATTCATTAAAATAATAAAAATTACTTCATTAAAAACTAAAAATTATATAATTAAAAATTCTACAAATACATTATTAAAAGTGGAAAATTATATAATTGAAATGTTAATCAATCATTTAAGGGACCAAAGTGCGTCCAATTTTTTTCGATTAAATCATGTTGGAATTATCGTGGTTGACGGCATCACGAGACGACTCACGGCGCAGTTGTATTCTCGAAATGATTGCGGTGCACCTTAATTTGAGGCGTTTGTTGCGATCGGGGAGCTCGAGGAGCCGACCATATCCTCGTCTGCCTAATTAGGGGCATTCGATCCTTCATCCTCGATAATCATGTTGTGCAATATAATATATGCATACGTGATATCGACAAAAATGTCTCTGAACCACGAACCTTTGATGATCGTGAACCGTGCTTGTAAACGAAGAATGCTCGTTAAACGTCTTTAAGCGCCGACTTATGCTTTTGTGTGAAAGGAGCTTTTTTGGGCTCGGTTTGACACGAGAAGGACTTCACAAACGTCGGCCACTTTGGACAGATGCCATCAGCTGGATGGTAGCCCATATTGTACCGACGTCCATTGGCCATGAATTGTATTGCCGGTGCCCTAGCGTGCAAGATGTCGTTGAAAACATTCAAGTGGTTGAGCACGTTAATGTTGTTGTTGGATCCGTGGACACCAAAAAACGCATGTCAAATTCATAGTCGGTAGTTGACGACTGCTTCTAGCACAAACGTTGGATAAGAGCCTTTGTGGCCTCAAGTGTATTCGTCTCTCCAAGCCGTTGGGCACTTGTTCCACTGACAGTGCATGGAGTCGATGCTGCCAAGCATGCCGGGGAAGGCGTGGTATGCTTCATGCAGACAAAGTCACGGAGCAACTATTGGCAGTCGAAGATTGTGCACACCCTCAGATATTATGTACCGAAGGCTTCGCGAATGCCCTTACAGAATCGCTTCAAGCATTCACGTGCAAGTTCTCGTCAAACATATAGGCATATCCGTCGGTCGCCAATTGTCGGATTGTCGATGTACACTTTTGAAATGTTGAATGGCCTTACCGTTCGAGCGCGTTCGGACGCTGCTGGAAGTATTCTTTGCGCATTGCCAATGTATATGTTATGCGCAGGAATAAGTCCATGTGCATACGGAACCGACGGCAGAAAACATCTTCCCCATATCGTGGCTGGTTGAGAAATAACTCCACCAGTTAGGCGGCGGCAACTTCTCGTTCCTGGTGCACGTACCTTTTGGATCAAACCTCATGAGCATCTGTTGTAGGAGGCTACAAATAGTAACTCGCAGTGGCCGCTTGAAGCATCAACATAAGGTGCTTCACACGCTCGTCGTTCGAATAGTCAGAGTTGGCGGCGCCGTAGTATGGATTCGTGTTTGTGGAGGCTATGAGAAGAAGAAGAAAGTGAGTGGAAATTGAAAGAGAAAATAGATATGAATGGGTGTCAAAAATAGAGGGGGGAGTGTGGGTATTTATACATGGATAGAAGGAGTTCGGTGTTTTAAAAAAAATCTAGACCGTTTGGGGAAGATTTTTTTATTTTTATTTTTTAATTCGATTTTTTCGAATAAAAAATATTAAATGGTTGCCATGTTGACGCCCACTCGCAGGCCCAGTGAGTGGACGCAATGCGCACTTCTGATTAACCGTGAAGGGGCATCCACATTACTTCTTGCAGGCATCTCATTCCGGTGGGACGGACTATGCCACCCGCATTGTGGGTGCCCTGAGACGCACCAAGAAACGGAAGAATTAGGAGTTCACCACTTTTGAAAGGCGAACTGGATAGTGCATGAGTTGATAGGACCATAAAAAAGCTGGATGCTCTTTCTCACACATCACTTGGCACTAATACTTTTAAAAAATGCAATCATTTAACTCAGAATGGTGCTACACCTATTCACACATTGCTTGCTTGTTTTAGTGCGTTTGATGTTCGGTTGAGGAGCGAAGGATTTACATTCTATTTCTAGCAGTTTATTCTTAATTCTATATAAGAAAAGATAGTATTTATTAGAATTAAACGCAAAATAAAAATTTCATGTACGGTATTCTGAAGTTTTCATATTTTTAAATTTTTCTAAACCAACTCACTTTGTCCAAACTCCACAAATTTCAGCTAAGTTCTCAACCAAACTTTAAAAATAAATATAACAAGAAGTAGAAAGAAGATGGAAAAACCTAATGGATATGGAAGACTACAAGTCCAGCAATTTTTTTTATTGAAGATTAATATTAAAGTTATTAAATATAAATTGAAATAGTTGAATTTTGAGTTTTGGATTGATATTATAAATTATTGGGAGCGTTTTTTTTAGGGGGATATAAATCATTTAGATCCCAAATTGATGGTTTTCATCTTTGTGATTCTCAATGATAGCTTATCTTTCGAAACTTAAATTAATGGAACTTGCATAAGGGACTCTTCACATCTGGATAAAATTAAAGGTTTTAAGAGATAATAACACCGCAATAGTGAGATTAAAGGACAACTAGCAGTTTAGCACAGATCAACATTTTTTTTATTTATAATTTTGCCCTCAAATGATATGAGGTGAGCAGTTCTTTCTTTTCATTTATTTCCTTCAATACTCGACCATCATTATATGTAAATCATTTCAATATAAAGTCCAGAAACCTGCGATACACCTCATAGCAGAAATAAGTTTGGGGGTAATAATGATAAACAGTAATCCCTGCATTTCGCTTGAGTTGACTCATTTCTTTTTAGTATATATATTTAAGAGAGTAAAATTATAATACAAAGATATGTGTTCTTTATATGTAACATAATCTAAAATGAATGCTAAAAAAAGATTATATTAAATTAATGAGATAATCTAAAATAAAATACAAGCTAAATTAAATGAAACGGAAGGAGTACTAGTAGAAACAACAACAAATATGACAACAATAATAATAATCAAAGTGTTTTCGATTTTTGAAATGGATGAGACACCGTGTTTCTATAATAACACTATTTTTGCCTCCAGACTTTGTCAGGATTTTAATTTTTACGTGTATTACACTTTTTACCTTTGTTCCTAAAAGATTAATTATTTTTTCTCAAAGTCACCTCCCAACATTTCCACACTCAGATTATTGTCTTGTTAATCAAGCTATTACCAAGTGACATCCCTCCGGAAAACCAGGTCTTCAATATTTATGGAATGAAACAACAAATATATTTAAATGCATGCACCAGTGCCTAATAAATGTCCATCCTACAGACTTCCTGAATTCATTGGTCCACTAATCCTACTTTGTTCTCTTGTATTTTCATTTCTTCTTTAAGAATTCTATCTCTCTCTCTATATATATATATATCTATTTATATATACGAAATGAATCATATATTGATAATTTTACTGTAGAAACTATAAATCAATTTGCGCTCTTTTTATAAAACTATAATTATCATAAAAAAGCGTCATTCGATGGACTAGAATGGATAGTCAAAATCAGTTTGGAGCATTCCTTTTATAAACTATAACTATCATATAATGCGTCATTCTGATGTACGAAAGGACTAGGACGGATAGCAAGACTTTGGTTGATCTCGTCTCTTCCCATCTTCACGTGTTTGTGATGGATACGTTTGTGGATAATAAAATTGATTCAAATATTATTATGCTATTATTTCTTTTGATAATAATCGTAGATCATGAGAATATTAATGATTAAGTTGATTTCTAATTTTTAATTATTTGTACAAGAATCCATTTCTCTCTAATCAGTTAGTTAAGAGTAGAGTGTATATATGCATGAGAGCAAAATTGGTAGAGAGAGTGATAAAGGTTTAAAGTAGTGGTAGGGTTTGCATAGGGCTAATAATTAAGTGAAAGAGGATGGTCCTCCCATATAAATTTACCCGGCACGCCTCCTGATTTTCCCCCTCCCTTCATTTAGAGCTCCGAAATTTGGAAGCTGACATCCTCTACAACCAACTGGGGAAAAGGGACGTCATTTTTGGAACAACTTAAACTCTCTCTCTCTCTCTCTCTCTCTCTCTCTCTCTCTCTCTCTCTCTCTCTCTACGCTCACCAAAACAAACCACGCACCAATTATTATCATGAGAGAGAGAGAGAGAGGTAGCAGGGGGCGCACGAGCGGGGAACCTAGCTAAGAATAGAATAGCAACTGCATATTGTGGCGCAGGGGATAACTCAAAACGTCCTCACCCCGGTCCCTTTCCCTTCGCACGCCTCTCCACATCACCCATCCATTACCCTTTTCTTTTTTTTTTTCTTTTTTTTTTCTTTTATTCACTTCAAATTTATAATATCTAAATTAATTAGTCATCTCAAAACTAATCAAGATTTTTTTTGTGTTAACTAATCAAACTATATAACCAAGGTCCCGCCTAAAAGCTCGCTAGTGCAGACTAATCAAGATGAGTAAGTACACAAGTTTGACAATGATATGCTGATTATAGAAGTTGATGTTGGATTTGTTATATAACCTTTTCCAGATTGAAGGGGCCAAGTAATTCCAATTAAATCGTAGTCGTAATTTGTTGCCCTTTGTAAAATGGGGCGCGACTGCATAGGCCATTCGTCGAACACATTCGACAGTAACCAAAACCAATGTGAACATCGTTAAAATTTTCGAATTTTCACATTATACCGAATGATCAATTCATTACAACATGCATTGGCTCCGATACCAATAGTAGAAACCATAAATTGATGAACTACACATGCATTACATGTTGAATACGAACGATATGAAAGTGGAAGCGTACTTGTGTTCATGTTCGATGATTTCAAGTGATAACATTAGAGATAATTGCTTAATTCATTGTTTGTATGTTCAATTGATAGGAATGGGATTCTATCAACGTATATATACGTTTTACTTGGGAACCATAAGCCCTTATTTAGATAAGTAGTCCATAACTTTATTATAACTTCAAATCCTCCATAACAAAATAGAAGTTATCCAAAATGATGTATGCACAATAAGTCCCAATTTTTTATAGATGATCGTTCGAACCCCATACTTATATTAACTTAGTAAATCACTTAATTGGGTAGTCGTTAATATATATAACCTTTAGATGTTTATGTTGGACCATGTTATAATGTTCCAACATCTTTAACCTTTAATTTTTTTATAATGCTTTTAATCATATATGGATGATGATTTGACTCCCATGAATAGCGTTGTTTTCTCCAATATTTTGTTAGAATTAATCTTGACTAAGATTTAAGGTGTTGTCGTCTTAATCTTGGCTCATACTTGAAGAGCTCATAATTTTTTTATCCTTTTGATAAACCATTATGATATAAATGAAATAATTTTAAGAATTGCACATGGTCCATGTTCTATTAACCTCGTCCATGTCTAATTTCATACCTATATGATGATTGGTATAGGCAGATACCTATGCGCTCATACTTTTTTGATATGTCATGATAACTGGTTATGAAATGTGTGCTAATGGCTTCAACCATTGTTATATACTACGTAGGTTTATATATGTGACTAATTAATGAGACATTTGGATTGTGGATGAGCTGCCTATGATATCGACCAAATTAATGTCATATTAAGTTATTTTGAAGTATATTCATGATTAGTTGAACTTGAAGTATAGTCATTATTAGTTGATTACTTGTATTTGTATGCTTGAATTAATATTTATAACGTTATACAAATATATACACACTACTCTAAACCCTTGTCAGTATATATCACTGTTCCAAATATATATCTCAGGTTAAAATATTCAAAACAAGAAAGAAATCTTGTAGATTTGAAGAAGTATTGATCATGTGAAGCTCAAAAAGAATTTTTTCTTCAAAAGAGAATTTCAAGATTGAGATGGATGTCTTGCATATCACACAAAGAAAGGAGATATTATCGAACAAAAATGAAGACCCGCATGTAATTCGAAACCCTATTCAGTTATAGATAAACGGACAATTTTAACTCAGATTTAATTGGTTATACAGAGAAATATATTTTAAATAGATATAATTAATTAGATAATTAAATAGAACTAAGCACATCACTTGACGATTGTGAGAGTCCATGTCATTTTCACCTTTTTGACCAAATTATGATAATTGGGTTATATTTAGATACGAGAATCACTGGTAATTATCTTTAGTACTTTGCTTTTGAAAACCCCCATTGAAAGAATATAATTAGACTCCCTTTTAAGGCATTTTAAGCTTATCGCATCTTTGACCTACCACCCCATCCCATGTTCTGATTATCACGATTCTACTATCTAATCATTTGGATAAAACTTTACAAGTCAAGAGAGTCGGCAAATAAATCAAAAATAGTAAACAAGATCAAAGATATTAAAAACAAGGAACTATTAAGTATCAATGAACTCAAATACTCTAAGCATAGCATATCAATCTACACATACACACTCAGTCAAGCGTAGCCCTTACAGCAAAAAAAACAAAAAACAAAAAAAAACAAAAAAAAAAAAAAAGCTTGGAAATTGAAAGAAGTTTAGCGCGGCGGCGGCGTCAAGATGCAGGCTCATTTTTCTCATTCCAGCAGATAAGCATGGCAATGCAACGACGGAGAATGTAGAATTTAGCTCTTTGCTTCTTCGCCAATTTGCTGCACTTCTTTTTCAAAGAAGTGCGAGAAGCACGCCCTCTTTCCTCGTACTCGATGTCGATGTCTTCTTCTCTTTCAGCCATAAATTTCTTGTTCTAGACTTCGGACAAGAACAAGGGTTGAAATAGTGTAGTACAGTAATAATTAGTGTTGGAGGCTGGAGGTGGAGGAGGGGGGGTGGGGGAAATAAAATTAAATACTCTGTGTGTGTGTGGTGTGTGTTGATAATGGTAAATAATTTTGGGGTTTTAAGGGCGGTCTGTAAATAGGAAACTTGGGAAAAGTACGAATTAGCTGGAAAAAAAACAGCTATATTAATTGAGAGAGGCATAGGATATTAAGTTAATTAGAAGTAATGTGCCTTGATCGAAAACTAATTGTTATTCTCTTTTCCACTATCTATGGTTAATATATACCAGCGGTGGACCTCTAATTAATTGTGTTCTTTCCGCACACACAAGAAGTTTGTTGGATTAAGTTAATCAATATTATATTTTGATGGATTTGAGCTATAATTTTCTAGGAACGAAATAGCATATATCATAGTGTGATCACTCCTTATAATGATTAATACAAATATTCGAGATAAATAAGAGTTACATCCTAAATGGAAATTGGTGAGTTCTAATTAGATTTAATTAGAATGGATATACTCAAGTTTTTTTTTTTTTTTTTTAAAAACATTAAATGCGATGCGACACCGATGAAAAGTTAATTATATATTACCCCTGATATGATAGTTTTTTAAGGACTCCAGATATGATAGTTGTTGGTTATTTCAAACCATGTAAAGATGCAATTAATTGTCCAATCTGATATAACGTAATTTTGAATTTAATTGTCGGTTTATAAATAAATTTGTTTTGACTACTCTGGGTAGAGCTTGACCAATTTTCATAATATTTAACATGGTTTGGTTCAATATAGGGTTCAAGTGGAGACAGTAGTATTTCTAGTAAAAGAGTAATTTGAGTTGTAACTTTCTAGGAGAGGGAGGGATATAAATAGGTAGGAGTAAAGTGTAGGATTTGTTAAATTTTCTACGTGGGATAATATATTATGTAAAATAATTTTGGTATAAATAGGTAGGAGTAAAGTGTATGATTTGTTAAATTTATGATTTGTTAAATTTTCTATGTGTGATGAATTAATCACTTACACCACACCCCCTTTTTAACTATATAATAATTTTTGTTGCCTTAATTACAAAATGGATTGTTGGTCTAGTGGTAAAACTCTTATAAAGCTAATAGGTCTTGAGTAAAATAAGAGATAAATAGTGTAAGAAAAAGTTAAGGTTCGGCCACTGTTGCAGGGAAGTAAAATTTTAAGGAAAAAGTTGTTGTGGAGCTCATGAATAGTGTAAGGAAAATTCTAAGGTTGGGCCGCCACTGTGAATGCTCTTACTGATCCATCCGTGACGCATGACAAGTGAGAACCCAAGTTAATTAATTTAATTATTTTGCTTGAATCGGATGTTTCTATTCGGATCTAATTCATATGATAATAAAATATACCAAGGTTGCACACCCTTAACCTCATTCTTTATATAAAGGAGTCTAATTATTTTGTGGGTCTCCGTCTCCGAAAAGACGTTTTTTTTTTAAAGTTAAATTAGGGAGAGACAAATAAATAAATTGAAAATTGAGACTTAGCCACTCACCTAATTCCACAAATACAGAGTAGAATGTGAGTCTTAAATCCACTATAATCATTAAAATGTAGGTTAAAATAATATTTAATGTAGATATAATCAGCCAAAACAATTGATGTTTTGTGGTCAATTTTGTGCTTGAGGTAAGGGTACTGTACTTATTCAAATGGCCCAAATTGGGCTTATAATAAACTTGAGCCCTAAAACTGATATTATTTTTTTATGAATTTTGTTGGGCCTTTGCAGCTTGGATTATATAAAAGTACCAAATAATCCAATTATAAGCTGATGCCCCTAAATCTGACGCGTTAAACTGAATTCTCCACACATTCCCACATCAAAATGAATTAAATGATTAATTGCAAAAAACTCCACTATGATCTGATTTTAATTTTAGACAATTTTATGAATCATTTCAATATAACGTCACTTTTCGATTTATATTATCAAGATTTTATTGGAAATTAATATTAGTTCCTACTATTATAAACTAGCATAAATATTCAATCTTCTTCCACATAATTTTAGGTTTACGCACACCGCCGAAACAACGCGGCTGCCCCTCTCGGAGCGGCTGTTCTCGGCGAACTTGAGGGAGCCTTGATGCAGCCCCCTATCCTTCTCCACCTTGTTCCACTCCTCGCTCCACTTGTCGTTCCCCGCCAAAAAAAATCTCCCCCTCTGCGGGAAATGCACCAAGGCCACCGGCAGCGTGCACGCCACGATCATGATCCCCATCAGCCTCAGCCCATCGCCGTCGAGTAACTTGAGCTCGTGAAGAATAGCATCTGCGTCAGGCCGGATGGAAGTTTGTACCGGCGCCGGTGAGGTCGGAGATCACGCCGAGGACCTCCTGGAAATGAAGGGCCCCGATGGAGAAGAGGACCATGGGCGTGATGGAGGCCTTGCCCAGACAGATGAAGAAGACGCCGCCGAGGGTTTGGAGGATCCAGAGGCGGCCGTGCATGCCGAACCGCCGCGCCGCCAAGTCGGACATTAGGCCGCCCAGCGGTCGGGGTACTATGTTGGCCATGCCGAATGTGGCTGCTATTGTGCCCGCCGTGTGGAGATTCAGATCAAACCTTGGAAAATTTATCGGTATGAACATCTCCCTTCTTCTGTAGGGTTCCAAGACTTCCATCAGAAAGATCCTCGCCCAGCCCTAAAACCATGAATCCATGATCACATGCAAAAAAAAACGCGATTCTCCACGCAGTCAACGGCGACGCTCCGGCTTTCCTTATCACCTCGAAGAGCAGCGGCATGAGCAGCTGTGTCGCCCCACCGCCAATATTCCCCCGGCCGGCGGCGGTGCCGTTCATGAGCCCTATGGTCTTGCCATTAAACATGGTGCTCATCCAGTACTGGCACGATACGAACGTCGCCAGCGAGAATCCGATCATGAACCTCACCGCCAGGTATCCGCCGTCGGAGGAGACGAACAACATGCAGAAGACGGTGGGGGCCGTGAGCATGATCAGGAAGGCGCAGGCGTACCTGGGCCCCAGCAGATTGCAGGCCGCCCCCATCACCAGCCTCGAGAAAATGCTGCCCGATCGGAATCAACCGGCAAAGCGAATTTTGCGGTCGGATCGTCGGCGGCGACGGAGAAGGCGAAGGTTGTTCTTTGCCGGTTGCTCCGTGCATGGAACTCCCCGGCGTCCCCTTTTGAGGTTTTTCTTCTTTTTTTTTTTCTCTTGAAAATCTCAAGAATTTTGCAACTTATATATATATATATATAATCAGCAACGAAGCGCTGAACAATCAATTGGTGTTTGTCTACTGTCCTTTAACTATTAGTAAAGAACAATAGTTTGCCTATCTTGGGTATTACAAATTTATATATTTGGATATTTTTCTCCATGTTAATAGTTCTGGTCTATTGATATCGAAACATGTAAATGTTTGGGATGTGCATTTGTTTTACGTGTGTGTTGTTACGTAACATGCTAGAACGATAAAGATGTGTCACGTACATGCATTCATATTATCCTCATTCACCCTTTCAAATGTTCTAAAAGAGTTGCTAATTTTAGTATAGTAGTTTCCCCTTATAACTGATGAGCAGGCTGATACTTTTTTACTCCGTTTTGGTCTTGGTCTGTTTTATACTTCTCCAATGGTTGAATCTATGCCGAATGAAATGAAGGACGCACACATTAATACAATGGTTGAATCTATGCCGAATGAAATGAAGGACGCACACATTAATATAATCCAATGAGATGGGAAGAACTAAAGAATTTGTTTAGTATTAATTGATCCACGTACAAAATAGTGAAGTAGTTTCAATAAAATATGTACATGGTAATGTAACTCCCTAATTAAAAAATAAAATTTGGGGTAAGATCAATAAGTGGACCAAGAATAATACTCCCTCTGTCCGCGATAAAATGTCTCATTTTACTATAAAATATGGACGTCCGCAATAAAATGTCTCATTCCACTTTTACTATTTTTGGTAAATGGGCCCCACACTCCACTAATTCATTACACTTATATTCTATTATAAAACTAATATATAAAAGTGAGACTTATATTTCACTAACTTTTTCCACCCACTTTCATTCATTAAAATTGGTCGGTTTATCGCGGACGGAGGGAGTATCATACAAGAGACACAATTTATAAGAAGCCAAAAATAATAGCCTGATGGTGTTGTAATTTTATTAGCGGGAATGTGGGTCAGTGGGAGAGAGAAAATGGATAAAGTGCTGCAATTCTGCAAATGTTGGCAGTTGCAGAGTGTAGCAGCAGAACAGCCAAATCACCACCCCTCCAATCCCTACCCAACACTTGGATGTTATGTATGTATATACTCACAAAATACAACATATCCATTTTTCATCTCGCAAAAAACAAAAACAAACCAAGGTTGAGCTAGTACAGAGAGCACTACAATCAACATTTTTCTATTCTAGAAGCTTCCAGAATCTCCGTCGCTTGTTTGGCCGCCACAGGGAACTTTCGTCGAATCGGCGGTGAGCTGCAGGTGGCAGTGATTCTCGAGGTTAGTTTGTAGTTTTTACTACAAATTGTATGTGTTCTCTGTTTGTTCTGTTCTCTGCATATGCGCAACGTTCACTATACATGTAGATTTCCTGTTTAGGAGCACTATCGAAATCCAAATTCAAGTTCACCAAGTGTGATGAATGTGTGTACATTAATATCCTTCAAATTCCGGCATTTGATTTTCTTTCCTACTCCATTCTCTCTTGCATGATTTTCCTTGAGATTTCATTTTCCTACTCCATGTCAGTCACGTGGTAAAAGCCAAACAAATTGAAAGTTCATGTATTATGTGACCAATTTTGAAAGCCATGTGCAATTCTGGGAATTGCATATGCTTCTTGTATTTACCGGCTAATAACCTTTTTTAATATCAGTTTATTGAGGTTTTGAAGACCGTGGTTGATTATTGTATTTACGCTGGGGTTCTTGTTTTCTTTGACTACAGGCTTCGTAATTCTTTCGGGATTTTCCTTCCACTACTACCTTAGGTCTGTGCCTTTTCCTCTGGTTCTTTTTGAAGCGGTCTTTTATTTAGATAAAATTTTCCATCATTTGCCAACAAGATGTTGCGTCTCCTTGGTTGTTGAGGTTGCACTCAGAGTATCAGAAAATAAAAGTTATGCTCTCTCTTGCTCTCTATTTTCAGCTTGTTGAGGCAGCATAAAGTTATTCTGCTTACTGTTTTCTTCTTCTTTAGTCGAGATATCATCGATCAATAGATGGTACCTGACTTATCTGGTTATTCTTCTGTAGTTTATGCTGCTCTGTAGTGAGTTTAGGTTATAGCTTGTCTGTAAGCCACAAAAACTCTAACTGCAACAGCATTATAACCATCAAATATCTTGGAATAGTATGTTTCTATGCTTTGGTATACATTGTAGATTATTTGTTATTTACTCGAATACTCTCAAGTGAAATAGTGGGAATGAAAAGGGAAACTACAAATACTGTCAAAAGTTGTGACATGAGAAACTGTAACAACATTGAGAAGGAAGGAATGGTTGCTGTCCAGATTTCAAAACAAAAGAAGCTAAATGGTCGAAGCTATAAAGAGCGGTTGAAATCACTGGTGAAAGCCAAAGGATCAGGTTTGGTTAGCTTGCCTCTTTTAATGTCTATAAATTGCAGCAACAGTTAATTGTGATCCAGAAGTTGTCATGAAAATTTTGCTAGATTGTGCACTTTTCTGTATAACTAACTCTTTCGTTCTGGTAAACTATGACCAGTTGAATGATGGGAATTTCGCATGGTTGTTATTTTTCCACTAACTTGCAAAGTTTTCAGAAGAAAAAAAAATGGATTTATCGTCATTACAGAAGTTCATTATATACAATTGAGCGTATCTTTACTGCATGTCAAAAGAGTCAGACTTTCATCTTTAGAGTGGTTTGTATTCAGATTATGCAGTTATTGATCGCCCTTAGTATGTTTCTTTTGAATTATATATAACTCTTGTTTGACAGAACCTTCAATTGAGAAAGAGAGTTTGCTGCCTCAAACTCATGTTAATGTTACTGGACCAAAAGATTCCAGTGACAATGAAGCAACCAATACTAATGGCTCACTGTCACTTTCACAACCGAAAAGGTACTATTTATTTTCTCAAAATTCAAAAATCTTTTATTTGAGATGCTATTTGATCATTGAATTTACAGACTCCAAATGCTCCATATTGAATTCTGAACATCATTTAACAATACTCCATTGTAATGACTTGAAAGAAGGAACATACATAAAGTTGACAAGATGTCCAATCCAGAATAACAGAAAACAAGACTCTGGTTACAGGAGGGCTAATCTTAATTATCTAAACAAGTCTAAAACTAAGAATTAAACAGATGCCTAAGCAGCCCTGAACATTCCAAATTCGTAGATGAAATGTGCAAATCAACAATAGAGAAGTGAGACAGTAAAATGAATTGACTTAATCTCTTTCATTATTTGCATTTTGATTTTGAAATTACTTTTTTTTTGTTCCACCAAATGATCGGTATACTATCGTGCCAAAAATATTAATAAAAAACCACTATGAATTTTTGAATCTTTTACACTCAGTAAATGCAAGAGTGTTAGTTAATATTACAGTAGCATCATTGTATGTTGTTTCACTGATATTTCAGATACAAACTGTGTTTTGTTTATTATGTCTGAGCTCTAAGTGAGATATGGTTTCCTTGTAAAAGTGAAGGATGGAACCAAATTGTATTAGGGCTACTGTGCTAGCTATTTCATGATAAGAATATAAATAAGTAAACTCTGACATCTCTTTCACCATTGTCATTTCTTCTCCTCTCTTGGTAGGACGGATTTTCAACTGAGGCGGGTAAGTCATTCGGGTCATGCCAAAAGAAGTTATAGTCCAGACCTTGCTGCTCAAATTGAGGTAAGTTTCTGCTATTGAAATTTACAGTAACTGTTTTGTTGAAGTATTTTTTTGTTTGACAAACACATGCCATCTTTGATTTTACCGAGAAATTTGGAGAATCTGTAAATAGATCTTCAGTGTTTGTTGCATGAGTTACTGTTTTTTCTGACACTTAAGCATGACAAGTTTTCGTATAAATTTCTTTACTGTGATGCTATTGTGAATGATGTTTGGGACTTTGACAAAATTCTTTCACAAGATATTTAGTGTTAGAACTACATGCTATGTGCTTGGCACATCTATTTCTCCTGGCATACTGCAGTCTTTTATATGAATACTAGATGTATATCACTGCAATATGCGCTTAAACTTGAAACTATTTTGAGATATTTCAATCTTTAGTCTCTTTTGATGCTCTTCACAGCATAGATATCTAGCTGAATGGAAGAGGTTGTATTCTATGACCTTCGAGTCTTCAACTGAATGTATTGAATCATAGTTCTTTTATATGTTTCTTTTACGGAGTACAAGGATTTGGTCCTACATGATTGATAGAAGTTTCGAAACTTGTATAATTGATCTTTTCTTTTGGTGAGGGGAGTTACTTATGGTTTCCTTAGGTTTTCCCTATCAATATAATTCAGTTCTTGGGTTTTTAATATCCATCTTATTTTGTTTCATGGGTTCACCATTGACATTACAATGATAAAGTCGCAGAAAATAAAGAATAACATTACAGAGACTCAGGGCAATGTGGATGAATCTAAATTGCAAGAGAAATTTGTGCATCCTTTTGAAGAAGAGAACAAATCTACCACAACCGATTTTGTTGAGTACTGGGTTCCTGTGAGGCTTTCCAACATACAGACAGAGCAGTATTGTGGCTCTCTGTTTTCGAACTCAACGCTTTTATGCTCTTCTTATAAGTTCGATACAATAAAAGTCCTTCATGAGATACTTGTCTCAACCAAGAAGGTAGGTATCTTCTTTGGAATTTGAGGCTCCAGGTTCAGATTGAAGCCAATTTATAGTTACCGGCTCTCAAATGCTTATTTTTATGCTCTACTTTTTTTGTATTTACTTATTGTCGTTTGTTTAGTTTTAACTACATTTCTGACTTTGTGATATGACACACTCTTCCCAGTGCTGTGATCATCCTTGTCTTGTGGATGAGTCTTTGCATACCTCTCTAATAGAAGGTATTCCGCAACCTGAGCAATTGGATGCACAAATTAAACTGAGTAGCAAATTGCTTCTCCTCTATAAGGCCCTACTGGAGATTAACAAGCGAGGATTAAGAGTACTTGTCCTCTATCAGGTACTTTGATCAATTCCCCGCCTCAAACAAAAGAAAGAGGTATCTAAAACAGTTAATTTCAATCTAAACGCAAGTATGATATTCACGTGACAGAATGCAAGTGTCTCTCATATCTCTGATTCTTGGCCAACTAAATGCATCTTTTACATTGTGGTTCTTGTGAGTTGTTCCACTGTTGGACTATGAAGTTATCAGTCATGGAATTACATTGCTCCTCTTTTATGTTTCCCTGTACTTTACCTATTAAATCTTACAAAGGATTTTATATATAACTTGTTATTTGTCTCTTGAAACAGTCAATTGGAGGTTTTGGATCAATTACTACTGGTGATATATTGGATGATATTATTCATGAAAAGTTTGGTGGAGATTCTTTTGTACGTATTGATGGATATATATCTCGGCCGAAAAGGCAAGAAGTTGTCGACACTTTCAATGAAAGGGAGGGTGGGAAATTCGTCTGCTTGATGGAAACTCGTGCCTGTGTTCCAAGCATTAAACTTAAATCCATAGACACTGTTATTTTCTTCAATAGTGATTGGGACCCAATGAATGACTTGAAGGCTCTGCGGAAGATCAATCTGGAATCCCAATTTGAGCAGATGAAGGTCTTTCGCTTGTATTCAGCTTACACTTTAGAAGAAAAGGTGCTGATGCTTACCAAGCAAGGCACGACTCTAGATGGCAACGTACGCCATATAAGACGACGTACATGCCATGAGTTGCTGAGCTGGGGTGCCTACTATTTATTTGAAAATCTTGAAGACTTCCATGCAGTCAGTGGTACAGATGGAGATTCAATTGATTTTCATGGAAACTCATTAGTGGAAGACGTGTTCCATGAGCTATCCATCTTATTACCTAACAATGACAAGAGTAGTATTGATACCAAAAGCTCATCAATTTTGAAAGTACAGCAGATTGGAGGTGTTTACCCCTCTGATATCTCTTTGGTAGGCGAAGTAGGGTACCCTCTCATGGAGAATTTTTCAGTAATTGAGGAGATGCTAAGCAAAGAACCACCCAATATTTTCTGGATAAATATACTTGAAGGGAGGACCCCTAGCTGGAAGTACTTTTCTTATAAATCACCTAGGACTCGGAAAAGTGTTCAAAGGGTTGATGATTCACTTGAAGCATGTGTTGGACATTCCAAGAAATGCAGAACAGAGGCTGGAAGAACTGCTTGCCAGACTCCAGGTTTTTCCAATATCTTGTGCATCTCATGGATTGTGCAGCTTTCTTTTTGGTGTTTCTCTTTCCTCTTTAAGGTAACTTTATCTTGTGAGGGAAGGAAAATTTCTAACATCATGTTCAACTAACAAGGTGAAGCAGCTGCTCCAAGAAGCATGCAGACTCCAATACTGGATAAGCCATCCTTAATGGAGCTTCAATCTCTGGTAATAATGTTATATTGATTGTCATCTTTTATCTTTACAAGTTTTCAGTCGGATCATGGATATATTTCGTTGGAGCAATCTTCTGTTTCTTCGTTGGAGCAATCTTCTGTTTCTTTTATCTTTCTAAAATTGTCTCTTCCAGAAAGTCAAGTTTCTGACTTGTCTCGCTGTGGCTGCTCTACTTTGGCAGTTGCCTTCTGATGATCATGATCAGAATGATCACCAGCTGAAATCAAAATGCTGTAATTCTGAGATCTGGCAATCGGAATCTTCTCTGGAACATTCAGCAGGAGTGTCCCCTCTCCAAGCCACGCAAAGAGCTCCAAATACGAATGAAGCTGTAAGAGCACGAGAAACCTCCCAAGTAACTCATATTGAGGTACTTCAATCTGTCTGTAAAGCTCTACAGACAGAGTTGGAAAGACTAGAAAAACAGAAAACTGAATCTTCAAAACAACATGAAGATATGGTTTGTCATCCTAACTCTTCCCTTTCAGCAAAATCACATGTATCTCCTTGTTGAACTCACATAACAGTTCGGCCTCCAACAATTAACCTGCAGAAACTGCAATTGAGAATGGCATGCGAGAGAGAGGTTAATGTGATACACAAGAAGTATGAGGCAATGCTTCAAACTGCTGATGCGGCTTTTTTGAAGGAGAAAGAAGCTCTTGACGCTAGATACAACAAAATATTTGTCAATAAGGCATTAGCCGAGGCACTGATGCAGAATGATTCCAAAAATGCATCTCTCACACAAGGTTTGTATATTATGTATATCTATGCTGAGCATTAAAAATTTTACTTGCTTACATTTGGTTATCGTATTTCCTCCTTGTCCCAGTGGCTACAAAATTTTCAGTGGAGCAGGCTTATCGACTAATTTCTGAATGGCCTCAATCAAGAGGTGAACAAGGGCCACCAGTTTCCAGCCGCTCAGTTGCTTCACCAGATCTCCGCCATCATCAAGTGTTGAGGGCGCCTGCCCCACACTTGAGGCGTTCTCCGCGTTGTACGGTTCCGACACTGTCGTCTGTGCGCCCAAGGATAACCTTTTTGCCGGTTAGCCTTGAGCAGGTGACATCTCCGTTACCTGCTCTGTTACCGCCGTAAAACAAAGCTTCATCATTCTTTTTGGCAGCTACACGACTAGTAGAGATGCTTTTTTGTTGTTGCTAAATTGAGAGAGAACCAACTTAGAGGCAGAAAAAGAAAACCAATATGTTTTTTTAGCATCAAATACCAATTTTTCTGGTATTTGATGAACCATGCATGATATTCCAACATCTTTTGTGCATTTTCAGATTGGAATTATATCGAAATAAAATACAAAATTGATATTGCATTTATTAAGAGGAAACATATTAATGTATTGTTGTCGAAGAAAATATAGACATCTTATAGAGACACCAACACTTTTTGACGCTTTGACACGTCTTATATTTGCGGACTATTATATATTATATATATTAAAAAAAATAAAAATTGCACATTGTTTTCTAATATTAATTTCATTTAACATTTGAACTAATTACAAATTTAGAAGAGCTACAAGCCTATAATCAACCGAGATGCAGACTAGACTGCCACCGCAGCACCGAACTTGCGTGTTACACGCTATATTGCATCAAACACGCGCGCACACATAATTCATATTATATATATATTATATACTCGTACATATATTCAGTCACACTCCCCCTGCACGCCAAATTCGCTTGCTGAGTCCCTTCATCCTCGATTTCTGAAATCTTAGGCTGAGTGATCTCTTTCTTTGCGGAAAGTTTAAATGGAGTGCGAAGGAATCCTCCTGGGAATGGGCAATCCACTTCTGGATATCTCTGCCGTGGTGGATCAAGGATTCCTAGACAAGTAATTCCTGTCTGCTTGCTGATTCTTCACATACATGCATGTCGTCTATCAGCTTTAATTCTTCAATTTTGTGTTTTCCATTATCAGCTCTCTGCCTTTTATTCTCTCAGATCTCTGCATAATCATTAGTTTAGTCCGTTCTGTTTTAACTTTTTAGAAGTGAGAGTTTTCTTTATATGAATGGTTGCATTCAGCGACGTTAATTGTGTGTGTGTGTGTGTGTGTGTGTGTGTTTTCCTTCCTTTTATTCCCTTTATTTTGGTCAATTGCATGTTTTTCGGCTCGTTTCTGTAGACCTTAGTTCGTATGCATAATCCTGCGATGTTTTGATATGCCTTGAAGCTGAATTTGATTATTGCACGACAGATATAATCTTAAGTCAAATGATGCTATTCTCGCAGAGGAGAAGCATTTGCCTATGTAAGTATTTCAATTATTTGTTGCTTCAGCAATTACATTTTGGCGCGTATTTATAATGCTGGCAGCTATCGGTTAATTTGCTGGTGTGTGGAACCTTTGTACATACAAAATGACTTTATATCGTCGGGAACCTATTTCAGGTATGATGAGATGACATCAAAGTATAAAGTCGAGTATATTGCTGGAGGTAATTGATCGATCGGCAACGATTTGTATCATACATGCTACTATGACTCTCTCTCTCTCTCTCTCTCTCTCTCTCTCTCTCTCTCTCTCTCTCTCTCTCTCTCTCTCTCTCTCTCTCACTATCTGCATTCTTGCATCAGTTTTCCGAAAATTTCACTATCCTTCTATTCCATTATGATGGAATAACCACTGAATGGGACGAATTCGAGTGGTCTAAGCGCGCCATTCACATCAGTGCTCGAAAACAGACAAAATGGTAATAAGGCTAATAAATTTCTTTAAGACAGTAGTGATTAGTCGGATTTGATTGACGCTGAGACATGTACTGTAAAAGGTGGTATGCGAAGAGGTTTCTGCATCCGGACATTGTTGCATCCTACGACTACATCTTCATATGGGACGAGGACCTTGGAGTCGAGCACTTTGATGCAGAAGAGTAAGAAGCCTAAGCAGTTTCACAGAAAAAGATTGGCCTAAAACAAACTCTCACAAATCTGTTCTTGCAAAAAAATTCAGATACATTAAGCTTGTGAGGAAACATGGTCTTGAGATTTCCCAACCGGGCCTCGAGCCAACCAAGAGCATGCCATGGAGGATGACAAAGAAACGTGATCACAGTGAGATTCACAAGTACATCCTCTGCAAAAAAACACCATCTAATGATATAAGGCCACATTTCTTTCTTTTCTTTGGTTTCTTACGCACTTTGTTTTGAATGTAGGGACACAGAGGAGAAACCGGGCTTGTGTCCTGATCCACATTTTCCCCCGTGTGCAGCGTAAGGCGCCTCTTTTAACTCAAAATCTCTTTGTTTCATTCACCTACAACCTCAAATTCTTACCTCTTTTCACAACATACACAGTTTTGTGGAGATCATGGCTCCTGTCTTCTCTAGAGAGACTTGGCGCTGCGTGTGGCATCTGATTCAGGTAGTTTGTCCTTGCTTGACACTGCTTATGACAGCATTTTTTGTTATCTTATAAGCGCTATATTTTCAGAATGACTTGGTGCATGGATGGGGTCTGGACTTTGCCCTCCAAAAATGTGTTGAGGTCAGTTTCAACTTCTTAAAATCTTGCAAAATGCTTATATCTTTTGCTGCTGATGTGATCATCATGCTTTGATCATAGCCTGCACACGAGAAAATCGGAGTCGTTGATGAGCAATGGATTGTTCATCAAATTGTTCCTTCATTGGGAGGCCAGGTAAAGATTTGCTTTGTGATGAATCATAGCTAGAAAAAAAAAATAGACACCTCTTTTTGATATTTTTTTGATGATGCATGTGTGTAGGGTGAATCTGCTAATGGTAGGGCTCCATGGCAAGAGGTATGTAGCCTTTCTCTCGTTTCGATTATTTGCAGTTCGGATCCTCTATTGCAAAGATTGCACATGAGAAATGAAATAGAATACGAGATTGAATTTTTTTTTATTTTTTATTTTGTGATTGTGTTGGCTTAGGTGAGACTAAGGTGTAGTAGAGAATGGGCAATGTTCAAAGCTAGGATGGCTAATGCAGAAAGAGATTATCATAAGTCTATTGAGATTGATTCTTCCCATTTGACTACTTGAGGTGTTTGGGCCTTCAACTTCGAACACTCGACATTATGTTGATATATTACATTTAAGTTTTGATAGGATTCTTGCTCGTGATTTTGAAATGTAAGTCTGCGCTGCCCTCAAAGGGCGCGTATATGTATGTATCTTTATTTTTTCTAATAAAAGAGGCAAAAATTTGTTTATGTTCTCGCATACGACACGGCATGATACGACCAAATCAAAGTACTAAACAGAATGCAGAAACACCATCATCGGATACATAGATCATCAAAATAGTGGTTCCCAAACACACACACTTCCATTTATTTAGTAGAGGAATTCTTGACTATTTTTACCCAAAATCCCTTCATCATCATATACTATTACAGTATCATATATGTTATTCATTAGCAATCTCCATCATCAGTCTACAATGCTCTTGAATTCCCAGACTGAAAACTTCTGATTAGGGGGACAATATTGCCCCTGGTGGGCCCCATATCCACCCTGCTTCACCCCTCCTCCTTGATGACCAAAATACCCCTGATGACCCCCATAACCACCACCATGCTTCTCTTCCTTGTAATGACCAAAATGCACTTGATCACCCCCATAACCACCATGCTTCTCCTCCTTGTGATGACCATAATGCCCCTGATCACCCCCATAACCACCATGCTTCTCCTCCTTGTGATGACCAAAATGCCCCTGATCACCCCCGTAACCACCATGCTTCCCCTCCTTGTGATGACCAAAATGCCCCTGATCGCCCCCGTATCCACCACCATGCTTCACCCCTTCTCCATGATGACCATAATGCCCCTGACCACCCCCATATCCACTACCATGTTGCTTTATGCCCATCCCCTCCTTGTGGTGACCAAAATGCCCTTGATCGCCGCTGTGGTGCATCTTGCCGCCTTGGCCATAATGGTCACTCTTGGCGCCACCCCAGCTTTCATGCCGCCTCTCCTCCTCGTACCTCATCTCTGACGACAGCGCCACGTGGCCCTTCTTGTCGAGGTGGTTGCCGCCGGCGTAGGCATTGTTGTAGTTGATCTTTGGCAGGCAATTCTCAGCAGGAGGCTTCATCGTGTGCATGGAACCATTGCTGTAGCTGTATTCGTCTTTGTAGAGGAATTCCTCTTCCACAGAGCAGTAGTCTTCCTTGTACATCTGCATTTTCTTGATTCTCTCTCTTTCCTACTCTCTCTCTCTTTCTCTTAATTGGTGTTGTTGGTGTCTTTGCAGCTCTACTTATAGGGTTTTGTTTGCCTGGATTTTTCTTGATAGGGATGCATCTGATTCAATAATGTTTTATATATTGTAATATTCGATTCTTTTTTTTTTTGTAATTTCTATAAGGAATTTTCTTACAGCTTTGATCCCACTTGGGAAGAACCTTGCATGGAGATCGTACATTTCGAGGGGATTGGGGCCTCAAATCAACAGTTGAGATTCTAACTGTCGATTCTCAAATTAGTATAGATAAGATAAACACAAACACATATATATTTCAAATGAGACCACTTCTTATTAGGAGAGCTGTGAGAATCATTCACACTTTCGATTGTGAAGATCTACTATGAATGCATCAAATTCATTGAAACATGTGACATCAAGAATGAACAAGTCCTCGTTGATTATGACGAAGATTGTGAGTGATTTATGAACAGAAGATGAGACACGATCTTGAGCAAACGAAATGATTCTGACCGTAAATTTCACATAAACTCGAACTTACAACAACTTGAAAGGTTGAGCATGAGTCTTTATAACAAGTCCTTATTGCTCGAGACGAAGATTGTGAGTGATATACGAATAAAAGATGAAACACAACTATTGATTTCAATAAATGCGAATCTCAAATTTGTAAGGACTTGGAAGGCTGAGCATGAATCTTGATGAACAAGCCCTCATTGATATAGCCAATTATAATATAATCACAAAGATGTGAAGTGTAATAAGGGTTTTAGTTTAAATTATAGTAATTTGCAAGTGTTGAATAAAGCAAATGTAATGAGCTGCACATCAGTGGCACTTAATGATTATATTTTCTTGAAAAAGTATTAGGACATGCCAACCTTGAACAATGACAAAAACCATCATAAATTATTGAGGGTATCAGATTCTTTGTTTCATTTGACTTTTTTCTTAATTTCTTTCTTTCTTTTTTAGTTCATCAACAAACAAGAAACATTGTTTCACAACATCACGAATCCTCTGTTTCAGACAAAACTTAGATGTAAAAATGTTGACGAAGAACAGCAAGAAAATCTCAAGAATTCGAGCTGAATCATATCATATCTCCATTTGAAATTCAAAAACAGTTTGAGAGATCCAAAGTGAAGAAGTTCACAATCTGCAGATGAATCTATTAGCTCACACCAAAAATTTTCCTAAGACAAAAAACAGCCAGCAACAACGATGAACCAACCCCCCGCCTTCAAGGGGGCGTAATACACAGTCATAGCGCGTTTATGTAATTATGCAATGCCTAGTTACAACAAGTAGTTCCTAGCAGAGCCAGTTTTCTCTTTTTTCCCCCTCACTCAGTCCACTGATGCTATCCGTTTGCAAGAAAATCGAGTCTAACAAAGATTATATACAAACCTCAACCTAAGAAGTCCGAGATATGTCCATTTTTTTCCGTTTTCTCAAAATCTCGAAGGCAAGAATGATATAAGCATGTAGCATGGTTATAAAAACAACACACTGCAGCCATGAATTTGGTTAACGGACACCCTTACCCGGGAGTTGAGCTGAAGCTTGCTTCCCCACCTGTACAAGAGTATACACAGCCTAGTTCGTGTAGTTTCAGCCACTCTCTCTTTCTCTTATGCAATTCCCAGGTAGAAGGAATTTGTATTGATCAGCTGCTTCCAAGAGATATGCAGGGAGATGAACGGCCGAGTAGGAATGTGGGATCGGCCCCATCTTCCCGATTATCTCCTTGAACGTGTACTCCTCGGGCAGCATGTCAAACAAGTCAGCCCCTTTGCAGATCACTTTCTGGATTCTCTTAGGGCTCAGGAAATGAGAGAATCTCACTCGATCCACGTGGCTGTAGGCTTTCATCTTGAATATAAACTCGCTGATTCGTCTGAAGCAGAAGCTACAATGCCACCCTGCATCAGCCAAGATCTCATCAGACTGTCGATAGTGAGCATATCTTGTCTTCCCAGACTGGTATACGTGGA
The DNA here is from genome assembly GCA_034509125.1 of Monilaria moniliformis. Lineage (NCBI taxonomy): Eukaryota > Viridiplantae > Streptophyta > Magnoliopsida > Caryophyllales > Aizoaceae > Monilaria > Monilaria moniliformis. Next base: position 4,684 of record JAYDZE010581519.1, on the reverse strand, counting down.
CAGACGCCCTCCAGCTGTTGTTATCAAGAAAGAACTCAAACGAGTATAGATAGTTCTTGAGGCGGAGATGAAGAATCAAGGGTATGTCATCGCACCACCTCAAAAGATTAATCGTGTGCCTACTTGGGATCTCATCAACATCCGACATTATCAACAAGTCATCATCTTGAATCCCGGCTTGCTTGAGAAGATAATCCAACGCATATCTCTGATACGCCTCTTCAACAAAAGGGTTCTCCCCTCTCTTGAATCTCCCCGGGACTTGGCCATAATTTAATCGGGGCTCAACGAATTTGAACTGATCACGGACAGTCGAGAAGAGGTAGGGCTTTGGCAGCCCGGTGAAGGTGGAGTTCGACTCAAGGAGGACAAACTCTGTCACATACGGATACAACTCTTTCCAACGCATCTTTAGGATGTCCACCTCGTTGCTGAACAACACTGCATCATAGACACGTCTAGGATACTCACGAATTCCCCAGCCGTGAAGCTTGCACAGATTCTCCATAGACACATTCTCGTGATAGTAGTGAGGTCTCTCGTGGAAAGGCTTAGGGGGGGACTCCCACAACGGTCTCAGAAAGTACGTGATCTTCTGGCCGTGGACATATATAACAAAGACACACGTCGGGATCAACACAAAGAGAAAGAGCAATGCTTTGAAATCTAGCCCTCGGAGAATACATCTCAATCTGGCCATGCTCAAAGGCCTTCCTGAATCCTACAGTTTTTACAAACACTAAACAATTTAGGAAAACTGCAACAATCATATATATGTTCAACACCAACTCTAACCAACATATACACAACTTCCACAGCTAGATTTTCTCCATTGTTTTGTTATTTAAAAATGGACCCTCACAAATTACAAATAAAGCAAGAATCTGACTTTCCCTATAGCATTTTTAAGGAGTTCAAATAGCTAATTAATGATTTTCAATAGATTAATGAAAACCATCCAACAAATCACAGAATAATTCCTGCAGGCATAAGACCAATACAATTGAAAATTCAAGCACAAGAGCTAAATATATATTGAGAAAAAGGACATTCTATTCAGATCCCACTCTAATAAATAAATAAATAAAGCAACATTTACAAAACAATTCAAGCGAAAAAAGACAGGATCTTAAAATTTCTTGGAGCCGATATATATTACCAGAAATAATTACATAGATGAGAGAATTTGATCTAGTACCATCAATAAAAGACACAAAACAAGGTCTAAAATTGCTCTAATCAAAAGAAATTTCAAATGTTCCTCATCAAAACATCCAAAAGCCAAAATTTATGTCTCATCAATTATTCTGGTTTATAAAAAAAAAGTTTAAAAACTCAAAAAGCAAACTGAAACAAGACATTTAAGAATTTTCTAAAGAAAAAGAAGGGGATGAAAAAAAACCCACACTTTCCGTATGCCATACATTAGCAAAAAAAGCAACCCCAAAACAGAAAAGATCAAATTTTTACCTCACCACAGGCATCGCCACATATATCATCAGATTTCTTGGAACAATTCCGAGATCCTCCTTCCGCCATCATATTCACCTTCTCCCAAATTCTTGATACACCGCTCATCTCTCTCTCTCTCCTCCCTTTCTCTCTCTAAAATCACCAAACAATCACCCTCTTTATCCCAAGAAAATGCAGACCCAAATCAAACCAACCAAAACCCAGATGAGATCTCCCTCAAAGTTGGAAACTTGACGCCCCCGGCCGCAGAAAGGGAATGCAACAAATGACCCTAACGTAATTTCCAGACCCCTCAAATTAATTTTATAAATAAGAAAAAAGAAAAAAGCCCCTTTTGCGAATTACCCAAAAAAAAGATTTAATTTTAAAGACAAGGGAATAAAAATGGAAAAAGACGGAGGGATATAGTAGTGTGTGCTGTGTGTGTTTTGTATTAGCCCTGGTGAATCTGTGGCAATTGTCAAGATAACAATGAAAGCCGTTTTCTCTGTCTTTTAAAGACAGATTTATAAGGCTTCTAACGTTAGGGAATAGTAGGGTTGATTTGACGAAATTGCCCTTGTGGGTGGCCAGATTATATGGGGATGGCATGGGTGATTTGGTCTTTTCCTGTTGAGGATCTTTAGGAGAATTTGGGCTCCCTATGGTGTGTCCATTAACTTGCTCAGGACCACGTCCCCCCGCCGTGACTCGCTAGTGCAAGAAAGTGATGGGATAGTCAGGCTCATCATCTTGATCGTCTGTCTTTTGATATAAATAAAAGAACAATTTTATGTAAGATGGTTTGATGAGTTAAGATATGTTACACAAATCATTAAAGTTAGAAATATGTCATTAAATATGAAGGACTAATCCTAATTCGCCAGACCATATAACATGAATTTTTGTCTCGATTAAAAAACAAGTATTGAAGATTTTTGTAAGGCTACGATCTAGCAAATTGAATGAGATTTCTCTTGAAAGGTGAGTAGGTGAGTGAGTTTCAATTTTCAAAGATATGATGGCCTTGAAATTCACATTTAATTGGAGAGAATATGTATAATACGATCGTAGTTAAATTTATTGAGGAGAGCTATTCAGTTGGGAGAAACAGTGATCAATTAAGGAACATTTGATTGTATAAGAAACACAAGAATTTTAGCATATTGGATTGGCATTTCCATCTTGTTTTCAAACAGAAGTTATGTGACATTTTTATTTATTTTTATCATGATAGGGGATTCGAATCTCTACTAAAAATAGAATTTTATTTTGTCTCACAGTGTAACGGTTTTACTTACATTTAATTATTTATGTTGTAATTAGGTTATATTGCTCAACATTTCGTGATATCCAATCCAATGGAGCTTTGGATGGACCAGAATAATTTTTGGACAACATTCGCAAAGCTGTATGATTTGGACAATATTAATTTGTTGTATATGCATGGCATGAATGATGGAATTCACTGCGACCAACAATATTTTTCAACTATTAGTTTATTTTAAAAATTCAATATGTATAAGTTCACTGTGTTGGATTATCTCTAAACAATATATACATAATAAGCAGTGACACATTTAGTAAATAAAACTTGTGAGGTTAGACGCAGTGAAAAATTAACAATAAATATAATAGTCATTATCACAAAGATGGATGGAGGTGAGGTCTCGCAGGGCAGAGCTACCGCACGTGGGTCGATGGCGGATTGAAAAAGTGAATTGAATAGAATTTTTCGGTACCCATAGCCGACGGTGGGGCGGCCAACCCCGCGCGATCCCACCTCCGTCGTCCCTGTATACGAATGAGTGATTTATTTTATAGAAATTTAATTATCTCGAGCATGATATTATTACACATTATCACATTTAAAATTTTGAATTTTCCTTGTATATATTTTTAAAATAAAAAGTTGAAAATTGTTCAAATAATCGAACCCAAATCAAAGGCCGCACATGGTCTATTAATCATTGGAATATTGTAAAGTTGCTAACAATTATTTTAAGGGGCCGTTTGGTTCTTATGTTAGGATAGTGTAGGATAGTTAAATCATGTTATTGAATTAACCCAGAGCTTTCTTTATCAAATATATGAGATTATTGAATTATTTTATGCTCCAATTCTTCTTCTTCTTTTTATTGACAGCAGTTTCTCTAACTCGAATCCATCCAATTAACAGTTTCTTTATCCAAATATTAAACACTATTTTTCACTAAGATACAACTAGCTTAATATATATATAGTCTAACATTTGAAGAATTTGATGATTAATTAAATTGAAAATTAATTTGTCCATCAAAATAAATAATAAATTAATTGATATTATTTTTATCATTCTATGATATCACAGATGTTGGATGGAGGAATAAATATCATGGTCGATATATTTCATTAGATGTGACTCCAAACGTCATAAAATAGTGGAGTTCTAATAAATAAGCAGGTTTGCAGGTTGTCCCTCAAACCTTGACTGAGAATTCAAAGCAAATTAGAGCCTAGCTAGTGAATAACATTTAAATAATTAAGACAGTTGAGTAGTACAAAAGTAGAAAACCTAAATTAATAATTGTAGTGCAAAATAAAATACACATTAATTTAATTTATATATTTTTCCAACTTGGGAGTTGAAACAATGAGACATTAATCCTTAGCATCTGCGAAATGAGATGACTTGACCTTGTAACGTGTGACTGTATTTCGAATATTTCAATGAGCTTTTTTCCTAACGATTATGCTTTTGGAAAATTTAATTAGTTTTATTCGGACAATGTTTTGATTTAATTATTTGTTTAATGGTGCAATAAAAAGGTCAATCTCAATTGTACATTGTTGGATCCGGTAGTTTTAAGTCAGATGATGTGAGTTAGTGATAAAATGTAAAGAATATTTAGATCGAGTCTGTCGTACAAGAATAAATCTGATTCGAGATTAAAAGAACGTATATATTCTAGATCGTGCTCGTTGCACATCACTTGCATGTATAATATTCCGGTAAGAACACTTAAGATGACTAAGTTATAATTTTTGTTGTGACGATTGATTTTTATCACTCGTGTAAACCGTCTAGGGCAGGTTTCAATTGGGTTTGCCTAATTAGTGTCTTGTTTGTAGGGCTGCAAATTCGGATACCGGGTATCGGGTATTACCCGACCCGGCCCGATACCCGTCGGGTATCGGGTATCCGATACCCGTGATTTTCGGATGCGGGATCGGGGTCGGGTATTGAAGTTGG
>JAYDZE010581508.1:0-11105 GCA_034509125.1 Monilaria moniliformis | reverse complement strand
CCCCTATTTACTACTTAGACACCGTTCTCTTGCGGATTTTAGGTGTTCTTAGGGTTATTTTTATACTTGAGAGTGATAAATTGCATCGATATATTTGCTCTAGAATACGCATCAGATGGGAAACCTGAGCGAGATTGATATCCCTTCAATGGTGGCAATCGGTTTCGATCGGCTATCTGATAATTTCATTCGTGTTTGGGCTTGTGGTTGTAAGCCACCAAACCCGCTCCTACGCCCAATGATATATCAGTTGAGGGCAAAGAGTCTACTGGCCGTAGTATGTTGGCTCTGGTAGTCTCTCGTCTTACGGTGGCATAGGCTAATTCTACAGAAGACAGAGGATCTTGTTTGAGAATATCCATCTTGATTTGTACCAGTCGTCGATTGCAGTAAAAATATGGTACAATTTCTGGGCCATTATAATGTGATTATAGATGTTGTTGTCAGGCTCCTTAATTGGATTTGGTTCTCTAGAATCAATCGTCATCCAAATATTCTGTAACTGATTCCAACACTCCACGAGTGTAACGTTTCCTTACTCTGGCTTGGCCATGTAGGTCAAAGACCTGCAAGGAATCCACCCCACTGCTATAAGTCACGGCTAGACCATCCCATATGGTCTTGGCAGTTGGGTATTGGGAGATGTCGTTCACAAGGTTAGATCCAATATTTTGAATCAACCATGTGAAGATGCATTGATCATGTTGTTCTTGTAAGATAAAATTGGAATCGGTCTCAGAAGGATGAGTGTACTCCAGTGATGTGAGAAGCTCATTTCCTTCATCTGATGGTTTTCATATCAACGTTAACCATAATGGGTAATTGCAGAAGGCATAGGCTACTTCTACAGAGGGCGGAGAGTCTCGTTTGAGAATATCCATCTTGATTCGTACCGGTCGTCGATTGTAGTGAAAAATTGGTACAATTTCTGGGCCTCTATAATGCGATTGTAGATGTTTTGATGTCCTCGGAGTCTTTCATTGGATTCGGTTCTCTAGAATCAATCGTAATCTAAATCCTCTGTAATTGATTCCAACACTCCTCGAGTTTAAGGTTTCTTTGCTTTGGCTTGGCTATGTAGGTTAAAGACCTGCAAAGAATCCACCCCATTGCTATAAGTCACGGCTAGACCATCCCATATGGTCTTGGCAGTTGGGTATTAGGAGACGTCGTCCACAAGGTTAGATTCAATATTTTGAATCAACCATGTGAACATGCATTAATCATGTTGTTCACGTAAGGTAAAATTGGAATCGTTGTCAGAAGGAGGAGGGTACTCCAGTAATGTGAGAAGCTCGTTCCCTTCCTCCGTTGGCTTTTCATATCAACGTTGACCATAGTGGGTAATTTTCCCCACTTAACTTGAGTCCGATGGAGAGTTTATCTGAGTTGGTATTTGTTGGCTGGAGGTTTATGCTATTTCGCAATAAATTTGCAAGTTGAAGGATTAACTCATTGGAGTTGCCTCCTGTTTCATTGGTTTCTGACATGACTTTTCTTTTGGTTGTGTTGCAAAATCTGTGGTTGGTTTTTGGCTGAAAAATGGCATAGAAAAGGTTAAGGACGATAATGAAGGATTATTCTAAATCTTGACCTGATGCCATGTCAAAGTGTAGGATAAAAGATGATCTTTTAATTTATATTGTAAAACAAAACATGAAAGATATCATTTGTAGTATTTTTTGTTTTCTAATCTTTGGAGATTTACTCTTCTGCAATTTTAATCAATATTTCCAATAGTAGGGGCATTTTTTCTGTATTTGTTTGCTTATAAACAATGGTTGTAATTGTATATATTAATTGTCAACTATTTTCCATTTTTTTGGAATAGAAATACATTTGATTTTTTTTGTCTAAAGAAGTAAATGGGCTCATTGCACACAAAGTATTGTACTATCATTAAATTTTATGTCTTGATGAATGTATAATATTTCTCATTTGTAATTTTCTACTACAAAATACGTATTTTTTTGCTAATCAACTAGACACATTATAATCTCCCAAGTTATATCCTAAAGTTCTTTACTTATCTATTCATGTGCCATAGGAATATTTTCCTAAATACTGTTTCTTGTGCCAAAAGATTATTTTACTATATAATGTTCAAGCGAATTTTTAGTAGTGTACGATCTAATTTATAAATGGTGAAGTATATAATTTTTTGCTTGCGATATAACAACATATACCCCAATTCAGAAATGAAAATTGTTGAACATTCTGTTCGATCTTTTGTGATAAGGATTAATTATACTTTCTTTGTCCCACTAAAGATGTCATACTTTTCTTTTTGGTTTTTCCCACTAAAAATGTCACACTTTCATATTTGAAAAGTTTTTACATTCTAAACAACCTTTTCTCTCTCATCATTAATACAATCAACAATTTTTTCTCTCATATTATTAGTTTCTTTCTCATTATTAATATACCCAACAACTTATTCTCTCTCTATTTACACACCCTAAACAAAAACTCCTAAAATCACGTGTCATCCACAAGTGTGACATTTTAACCGGGACGGAGGGAGTAATTTAAATCCTATATTATGAACGAATTTTAGTTTATAACTTTAAGCCGCTTCGGTTCTAGGCTTCTAGTCATTTATGGGCTGTTTGATTTTACACGTAGGACATAATTAATGAAATAGAATACAAAATAAAAACGTCACTTGGATTGGTGAGAAAATCCTATAGAGTACCAACTATCATATCATGCACATTGCAAAATATTGGGTGATTGTGTTTAGACCAATTTTATATATATCTAATTTGCTTTAAATATATCTTGCACATGACCACCAAAACGAGTAACTAAAGCTCTATGCTAATGTGGTGCAATACCAAAACTAGAATCTAACAAGAAAACATTCTAAGATTTCGATATTCACATATAGGTATATTAAAATACATCACCTAATTAAATATACTTATAAATAGGATCTAAAATCAAATTAAGATTTCTAGTAACTCATCAGATTCTCAATTTTACATTACATCTTTTTAAAATTCCTTTTGATTTCTACTATATTTTCTAATTAATAAGATGGATTTAAAACTTGAAATATCCTAAAGTTTTAACAATTTTTACAATTTAAGCTAAGTTGGTTGATTCTTATCATATTGAAAGAGATGAAATTCATATCCTATTGGTCATTTTCTACTTAGGTTCCATTCTCTTTATTATGAAAAAAAATGAAAGGATATAAAAGTTTTGTATTTTAAATTCCTCATTTCATTTTCTTCATTTTCTATAAAAAAAATCATCATTACTTATTCCTCATTTTTCATTCCAATAAAGAATAATATTTTCATGAGGTATTCATGTGATAATATTATCCCCTCTTAGAGTGAAAATAAGGAATGAAAAAGTGAATTTTCTTTTTTATAGAAAAAGAATAAAAAGAAAGGTGTCATTTAATAGGATATAATTTTTGTATTCTTCTTTGAGAAAGACTCCAGCGAGCGCACACTCATGGTGCGCGCGGGTAGGGTCGGATGAACCCAACCCCAACTCTGCCTGAACCTCAAACCCGACCCGAATATGACTTAAACTTATCTGTAATCCAAACTCATGAGCCATTTTATAAAATAACACTTGTTATGCATAAAAGTAATACTTGTAATGAATAAAAGTTGCTATTGTGCAAGTAAAATGTTGTTGTGAATAAAAGTGATTTGTCTTTAGTAAATATAACTTAGTATCTCAATTTACGCCACCAACAACTAATATGTACCAACATATAAAAAATTTAAATGATGTTGTTTCTTATTACAATTAAAACATAATAAAATTACCATCGAAGCCGTTGTTAAGCCTACTCCGAACGCTATTTGAGTTACCCCACTCGAAATACACGTTGTAAACCTGGAACCGCGGCAAGCTCCCTATAACCATGTAATTCACCCCGATGTCCTTGTACTAGAATATCATCGGTTTGCTCTTCCACTCCTCGTTGCTCCTATTGATTGCCACAGAGGGTGCCATCGTTGTTGAATTTTGAGTTTAGTGTTTAATTTTCAAAAGAAATTCACATTATATTTTGAGATCCCGTGAGATATGCCTTATATACACACCAACAAGACATATCATTTTTTAGCGACAGAAATCATTTTTGGGACATAATTGTCATTTTGTTTAAATGTTGGGACAAAAACTGATATTTAAGAATTCCACATCATATTAGAGGCCACATCAGATATGCCACATGCACGCTCCGACGAGACACGTCATCTTTCAGGCGCTGTAAATTATTTTTGGGACATAAACGTGATCTTTTTGAAATATTAATTTTTTTTTGCAATTATGGTTTCGTTGGGACATATTAGTTGTCAGTGACATACTTTAGGACAATAACTTATATTACAATTGTTATTATGATTAAAAGTTACTGTTGTATTATGAATAATAATGACTGTGTTAAAAGTGATTGTTTTTTGTACTTAAAAATGACTGTTTTTTACATAAAAATAATTGTGTTAATAAACAAAAACTATTATTTTTATTTTAAAAAGATTGTACCGGATCGAGTCACATCAGATACGATCTAGAGTACGGCTCTTTTTTTTTCATTATAAATTTACAATTAAAAATAACACATCCTTATAATTAAATGTATCAGATACAATCTGGAATACGACTCTCTCTTTTTTTTCATTATAAATTTACAATTAAAAATAACACATCCTTATAATTAATTATACATTTAACATTATCCTTTTACTTAAAACTTAAATACCATTTTAATCAAAGTGTAGCAGTAGAAAACCACTAGCATGATTTGTTTGTCCCGATACTCAGTAGAGTAACTCCGATAATTATATTCTGCAAAAAAAGATGCATTTTTGTACCTTGTCTTCTAAAAGTGAATATCTGTATTGAATATTTGAAATATGGGATAACACATTCTTGAATAAATATTAGGCCAAGTGTATTATAAGTGAAGAAAAAATCTTACTTTGTTAAGTAGAGTATATCATGAGTGGAGAAATGACATGTTTGATAAATTTGTAAATAACTAAAAAAATAAGAATTAAAAATTAAAGAATTGTTATAGATTAATGTCCAAAAAAATAAGATATGCATATTCTTATGATACATCCCAAAATATAGCACGCACATGCTTGCGGCACGAAGGCTGTATAACAAAGTTAAAGAATTCAATTAAATCAGAGAGTGATGCAAAATTCAAGAACTTGACTAGGCAACCAAAATTTGATAATCTGTTTTAAAAAAATAAAACTAGAGGAATTAAATAACATATTTAGATATACTGAATGATGGACATAGGTGAAATAATTTAGAGAAGAAATGAAAAATGAGTGGAAAATGGGAATCAGCTTTATGGTTAAATAGGCTGCGAATGGAGGCAGAAGAGGCAGGCATGGCAGCACATTCATTACACTTCCAATTTAATCCAAGGAAAAAGATATAATCATCCAAAACCCACACACTTCACACGCACTGGAGGTGTGGCTGTGGCCCCCATTCCCTCCACCTTTTCTTTGAGCTTCAGCCGACCGTTACAGCTTACCAAAGCTTGACTACTTTAGTACACAAAAGATTTTGGGACATTGCATAACAGCAGCAGCTGCCCTTAGCTAGAGAGAGAGAGAGAGAGGGGGAGAGAGAGAGGTTCTTGTAGTAAAAAAAAGCCCACCTTGAAGAGAGAGAGAGCATGTATTGAAATCTCTGCAGCGGTGAGGACTACAAGTTCGAATTATTCTTCTTCTCTGGTTTATAATGCCCTCTTCCCTCCATTGGCCTTATTGAAATTCACACCCCCCCCCCCTCTTGTATGTATAGTGTATCTATTACTTTTGCTTTTTTAAGATTGAATTGAATATTTATATATGCTGGGGGAGGCAATTGTTGTAGAAAACCGAGGCTGCAGAACTAAAGTGGAATTGCATACATATTTGTGTATGTATAGTTGGAATTCGTAGAAAATATATGTAACGGAGAAAAAGCAAAAGGGAAGGGCCTTCACATAAGCCTTTTACACGTGATAAAGAAAACATCAAAAGCACTTGCATGCGTGTATAAGAGATTCATTGTAATCATCATCATCTCCCTCTTCTCTTTTCTCTTGAAATTTTTTTGTCTTCGAGTCTTTTTCGCTCTCATTATTTATACAATCTGGAATCGGAGAATCCATCTTTTTTATCTCCACTTTTATCACAACCCTCTTTCCTAGTTGCTATCTTTTTGAATCTACCTTTAGGTTCATGATTAAAGCCCACTTCCTCTTCAAAGCTCAGATTCAAGAAAAGGATATAAAGGTGCATGAATGGTGGGTTTTTACAGTTCAAAGTTTGAATCTTTTAGCTCCATATATTTTTGTAGTTGTAGCATAAATTTTGTTCGTGTTACTGAGGTGTCATTTTCATACGCAGAAGTGAAAATTTGGGGGGTTGAGACGTTGATTTTCGCAGTGAGTTGTTCGATGTTTATTCCTTTTAATCCTATGGTTTTGTGTTATGTGTTGCTTTTGGTTGCTCTTTTGTAGCCTTCTAGGCGTTTTTATTCTCTTTCTTGAGCAGTCATATTTTCTGTCCTCACATTCATTTATGCTTGTGTTGGACAAAGGTTGCATAGTTTCATCACACACACACTGGGGCATAATGTATATGCATGTGTGTATATATATATGTAATGCTACTGTGTCTTTATTATCTTGGATTTATTCAAACTTTTCTGTTTTCGCTGCTGCTACTCTTGGTTTTGGTTAGGGGACAAGATGAATTGTGGCTTGGTCTACTGGGTATTTATACTATTTGATTTGATTTGATTTCTCATTTCTAATACTATGATTTGTATATATTTTTCCTATATTTGTGCACATGTGCTTCATTTTTTAAGGATTTTTATGTCTCATGTTGGATTCCTAACCGAAGATTTGAAGAGGGTTTTTTTAGTTTCTTGGTAATATTTTTCTTTCGTCTCAACATATATGTATTCTTGCTCAATCCGAAAATGGATTCTCTTCATATCCCTCTTTTTTTCTCAATTTCAAGAAAAGGAAGAATTGGGAATTCTTTTTTCCTCTGAGAAAAGTTTGGATCTTTGTAAAAAAAAGAAAAGGTTTTTCGGTTTGCGTCTTTGGGATAATTTGGCACCTACTATATACTATAATATTTAAGTGTCAGTGTTTTTCTTTAAATATACTTTTTTTTTTACCATCTTCATTTCTGGCTGTACAATGAGTAGAGTCAAATAAACTTATCTCGATCTTCATCTTTTTTGGTACGGTGGATATGTATATTCTGCTCATTTTTGGCTTGTTTATGGAAACGTATGTGACATATTTCTAGATTTTAAGATTGGAAGAAGAAAAGAAGTAATTAAATGCCTGCGGCTTCCTACATTAAAGGATCTTCTTCTTTAATGCTCTCTCTCTTGCGTGTGCTTTTCTTTTTCCTGCATTACCATCATAAAATTTCTATACTAGTGTATAATTTACAATTCGGGTGTTGTTGCTGACATCAAAATATCTATCTCTGTTTTTGGATTGTTTTTTCAGTGCATGGAATTATTGATCTTTCAAGGGGTTTAACCAAGAACTACAAGGAAATAAACTTTTCTATCCTAATCAGGAATTATTTTCTGTCACCAAAATAGCCTGCCTATTTTATTTGAGAGTTTTCAAATTCTGTGTTTGTTTCATTATAAACCATGCCTGTAAGGCAGATGAAGGAAAATTCAGAGCAACACTTTGTTATAAAACCCCAGCTGCAAAACTCCATGAATTCAGCTTCAAAAAGCTCAAAGACTGCTCAAAATGGGAAAGGTCCTCCTCCAGTTCAAGAATCCCAAAACAAGCAGACCTCACCTCCATCAAAAAACAGAGGAAGAAGAAGGGGTCGGGGCGGCCGGAAATCAGACCAAGGTGATGTCTTTATGCGGCCGAGCTCACGGCCATGCACGGCAGCTGATAAACCAATTGTTAGAGAGAATGGTAGAGCCATTGTGCCAGCTTTGTCTAACAATGTCTCAGTTGGAAATGGAGGCAGCTTGTGTGAATCAGATATGGGATATCCTAGCTCGAGCAAGTCCCTGACTTTCCCAATGAGGCCGGGGTTTGGGCAGATTGGGACAAAATGCATTGTCAAGGCCAACCATTTCTTTGCGGAGTTGCCAGACAAGGATTTGAACCACTATGATGTAAGATGCTTTTTTCAATCATGTTTCTTGAATAATATTTCTGGAGTAGTACATTTCAGTATTCATAATAAATTTGATAGCTATGTGACACAAATATTGGGGGCCCTTAAACTGACAATAATTATGTTTATGGATGTCTCTTGTTCTATCCACTAGTCTTTTCTGGAGGCATAATTGAGTGAATCTGTGTTTCTCATTGTCCTTAGCTTGTATAGCATTAATGAGTCTTGACAGTGGGTCATGGAAAATTTTCTTATCGCAGTCATTTCACTGCCTTCTTATGTCAGGTAACGATCACCCCCGAGGTTACTTCCAGAGCAGTGAATCGAGCCATCATGGCGGAGCTCGTGAAACTGTACAAAGAATCTGAGTTGGGGATGAGGTTACCAGCCTATGATGGAAGGAAGAGTCTGTATACAGCTGGCGAACTTCCTTTTGCTTGGAAGGAGTTTACCATTAAGCTTATTGATGAAGAGGATACAGTCAATGGTCCCAAGTAATTTATTCCTTCTCTGACACTGATCAAATTCCTTTTGCTTGCGGGGATTGAAATCTTGAAAGAAAATAAAGATTAATTAAAGTTGTATAGTTTTTAACGCTAAGTTTACTTTGTGCAATTTCAGGAGAGAAAGGGAGTATAAAGTAGTGATTAAGTTTGTTGCGAAGGCAAGCTTGCATCATCTGGGCCAATTTCTTGCTGGTAAACGGGCGGATGGTCCAAGAGAAGCTCTTCAGATTCTTGACATTGTATTGAGAGAGCTCTCGATCAAAAGGTATAACAAACTGCTCTAATGTCGAAATGAAGCTCTGTTAGATATGCACATGTATGAAGGTTGTAGGCCTGATGATCACTGGATTATAAGTATTATCAATTATTTGAATCGGATGCTGAAAATTTTCCATCTTTTGCACGCACAAGGTTCTGCCCCGTAGGGAGGTCGTTCTTTTCTCCTGATATTCGGAGACCGCAAAAGCTCGGTGATGGTTTAGAGGCATGGTGTGGATTTTATCAGAGCATAAGACCTACTCAGATGGGTCTGTCACTAAACATAGGTAATTTAATGTCAAAATTTGCATTGGGTTGCAACATGGCATCGGTGCAGCTGAATATTTGCTCCATTTAATGTCCTATGTTTCCAAATGATAGATATGGCTTCAGCTGCATTTATTGAAGCACTTCCAGTAATTGAATTTGTTGCCCAACTGTTGGGAAAAGATGTATTGTCGAGGCCATTGTCTGATTCAGACCGTGTTAAGGTAGGTGTTCACTCAATCTAATTGACCCGGATAGATTATTCTTCAGCTTTTTCAGGCGAATAAACCCTTCATTTGGTTTCTCAGGTTAAGAAGGGCCTTAGAGGAGTGAAAGTTGAAGTGACCCACAGAGGGGATGTACGAAGAAAATATCGAGTTTCTGGCATCACAACTCAACCAACTAGAGAGCTAGTGTAAGTTTGAGGAGAAAATTCTTTCAAGTATATTTGTGTCTCATTAAAAGTTGTTCCTGCAGTTTTAGTAAACTGCCTTTTCCGCCCTTTCAGATTTCCCGTTGATGATAACTCGACTATGAAGTCGGTTGTTGAATATTTCCAAGAGATGTACGGATTCACGATTCAGTATACTCATCTGCCTTGCCTTCAAGTAGGAAACCAGAAGAAGGCAAACTATTTGCCGATGGAGGTCAGCAGTTGGTACTTTGGTTAGTAAGATTTTGTCCTTCTTTTATTGCCCAGTCGTGGTCTAATACTCTTTATTTCAGGCATGTAAAATCGTTGAGGGCCAAAGGTATACTAAGAGGTTGAGCGAGAAACAAATCACCTCCCTTTTAAAGGTCACTTGCCAGAGACCAAGGGACCGAGAAAATGACATTTTGCAGGTACAAGATGCCTGTCATTTTCACTTCACCTCTCACATATTGTATGGATAATCTTATATTTAAGCGAAAGACATCCGAATAGGAGTTTCGTTCTGATCTCTTTGGTATTGATCACTGTAATCCCAAGAGACAAGGGAAATTAGAAGTTGAATAATATAATATTTCTTCCTGTGGATTGGGTACTTAACATGTGCAATATAATTGTATATTTACAGCTGCAATAAAATTCTATTTGTGAGTTTAAGAAGATTACATTCAAATAATTGGAGATAAAAATGTAATTAGGGATGAATCACTGCTAGTCTAAGGTCCACAAAGTTTGTACTACCATGACCGTGATAATGAAATGATTATTTGCTTGATTTCTTGCAATGCAGACTGTCCAACAGAATGGCTACGATCAAGATCCTTATGCTAAGGAGTTTGGAATTAGGATCAGTGAGAAACTGGCAACAGTGGAGGCGAGAGTTCTCCCTGCCCCATGGGTGAGATACTTCCTCTGAAATCATCCTTTTCTATTAGAAATGTTTGAAAGATTCATCCTTTAACTTGTGTTGCCTATCATTTGTAGTTGAAATATCACGAGACTGGAAAGGAAAAAGATTGCCTGCCACAAGTTGGCCAGTGGAATATGATGAACAAGGTATCACTTTTTGTTGCTTTTGTCACTATACTATATTATGTCACACATAATGCCATTATATCTCATCATCGTGATATTATATCTCCACAGAAAATGATTAATGGCATGACAGTTAGCCGGTGGGCATGCATTAACTTCTCACGAAGTGTTCAAGATATCGTTGCTCGAGGATTCTGTAACGAGCTGGCCCAAATGTGCCAAGTATCCGGCATGGTGGAGCACCTTTTCCTTGATATTAACATTGTCCCCGTAAATGTCTTCACTACATAATCTGATTAAAAGCCGACACATCCTACAGGAATTTAGTCCAGAACCGGTTATTCCTTTCTACAATGCTCGGCCGGATCAAGTCGAGAAAGCTTTGAAGCATGTTTATCATGCATGTATGAACAAATTGAAAGGAAAAGAATTGGAGCTTCTGTTGGCTAT
>JAYDZE010581497.1:0-11107 GCA_034509125.1 Monilaria moniliformis | reverse complement strand
CAAAATCGACAACAACCGAAGCCCAAAAATCATTCCACAATCGAAACCAAAAATTGAGAAAAAAATTTAGGCTCAGATATCCACAATCATCACAGCCTGTACCTAATCCACCAAATCGAACAACAATCGAAACCCAAATCGAACCCAGAAACATTCGGTCTTCAAGATCGAACAACAACACAGAATCGCACCAGAAAATGGAGCGGACTCACGAACATAAAGTAGACCCCCAAGATGGACGGAGGCCATGGTGTAACGACGACGGCCGTGATGAGAGGTCGGCTTAGATTTTCTCGGCCAAAATCATCACCGCCGCATAACCGTCGACTACCGCCGCCAATTCCACCACTACCGTCGGACATATTTTACCCCCGCGAGCACACCATCATCGGTGGCCATGCAGAGAGTGCAACTGTGTGGCTCAGTGTGGAGGACGAAGAAGACGAGGGCAAAAGATGGAAAAGAGTGAGTTATCGGTGGAAAAAGATAAGTTATCACAAGGGAAAGAACAGATTAGGTAGCCAGAGATAACCCATGAAAATAGTGATTTGCACGCCTTCCAAGACGGGCTTGGGTAACAAACACGGGCCAAATCTTTAATACCAAACACTTCAAAAAATATTATTGGGCCATGATAAGAGTAACATAACATGGTGTATTCTACTCACCAAACACCCCCAAAGTATACTAATTATAGTTTGATTTTGATTTTCAATTCAATCTATTTTCTTAATAAAAAAAATATATGAATTATTAATTTTTGAAAATTTGATATGATTATAAATTTCGTTGGTCAATAATTTAAAGTTTTAAAGTCCATCGAAAAATCTAAAGGTAATCGTTGAAAAGCTCTCGATGGTAGCTTTCCAGTGGTACACATGGTATTGTTGGATTTTAGTCACCGAAAGTAGTTAGGGAATACCCTATAAGTTGTTGAGAGCATCCCCAACACAACCACAAACACGGTGTGTGGCGGGGTGCCAGAGTTGGGGCGGAGTTACAGGGGTGAGGCGCGGCGTTAGCCGCAAGGGCGGTGTTTGGTGCGGCCGTGAACGAGGGATAGGGTTGTAGGGGGTGCAGCTATTGCGATTTTTTTACCGTTGTCCATTTTAAATTTAATTTAGTTATTTTTTATTTAAACCCGTTGTCAATAGATCTTTTGACAAATTATTCATTTAAAAAAAATTAATTCCTCTATCCATAAATACCACATACCGCTCACATATCTAACATTATCCTATTTTTGTTTTCACTCTTTCAATTTCTTCAATTTTTTCACACATAAATCTCCGCTAACTATTTTTCAGTATCAAAAATTTAAACTAGTTGCAAGACCAAAGCAGGGTGAACACACCGAAAGCCCTTCTTAAAAAAAAAACAAGTTTCAAAATTCATGGATCCCCACAAAATCAGTTCTAGATCTAGTTCATCTGATGAGGATGAAGTCGTATTTGAGCTGAGTGGGAGAGATCACAGAGGCGGTGCATGAGTACTTAAAAAGACGGCTGCAGCGCCGCTGCCGAGGCATCGTGTACCGAGGACGTACTTGCACCGAGAGCATGAAATTGTTGTTCGACGCCTCGTTGAAGATTATTTCTCCGATGAGCCACGATGAGGTCCAACTGTGTTTTGATGCAGATCGTTGTTCATGCGCATAGCTAACACGTTGGCAGGACTTGATGAGTATTTCAGCAACGAGCCGATAGTTTTGGACGCGAGGGACTCTTGATCTGCAGAGGTGCACACTGGCTATTCGGCAACTTGCGTATGGTGGAACTCAGGATCAATTCGATGAGTGCCTGCATGTCGCCAACACAAATGGAGCGAGAGTGCCTCAAAGGATTTTGTCGTAGGGTCATCAAAACCGTCCACAATAAATATTTGAGAAGGCAGACGGTACAAGATGCAAAACAATTAATGAATATGCATGAGAGGCGTCACAACTTTCCCAAAATTCTAGGTAACATCGATTATATGCATTAACAATAGGAAAATTGTCCTATGGCATGAAAATGCACATTCACCTGCGGATACAAGGGCTCACATCCAACGATCATTCTCGAAGCAGTTGCTGACCAACGTTTATGGATCTGACATGTATTTTGAGGTCGAACAATGACATCAACAACCAGAACCATTCGAATATCTTCAACGAAGTATGCGCTAACAAGACACCGATATCGAATTCATGGCCAATGGCCAGGTCTATAGTATGGGCTACTACTTGGTCTATGACATCTATCTAAAGTAGCCGATGTTTGTCAAATCAATTATGCACCCGACTGCCCCAAAGAGAACATTATTTGCTTCAAGGTAAGAGCTGTGCAAAAGGACGTTGAGCGCGCTTTTGGTGTACTCTAAACATGTTGAGCGATCGTGAAAGGTCCGACGTATATGTAGTACAAACCACATATGTCCGACATCATGTATGCATGTATTAACATGCATATCGTGATAATCGAGGATGAAGGAGACGAAGCAACAAATTTCAAGGTTGAAGCCGACTCTAACTCGCCAACCGTTGGCAAAAACCCATCTCAAGGTGCGTTGCGCCTAAATTCCAAGAGTTTTTAATCTGATGAGCTAATACTTGTCAAGAATTCGTTCACGACCAACTACAACAAGATCTCATCGAATAAATTTGGGCACGCTCCAATTGATTTCTATTATGTGGTTCTTTTATGTATTTTTAATTATGTAATTTTCAGTATTTCAATTATGTAAATTTAGGAGTTTTAATCAAATAATTTCCAAATTTTTAATTATTTATTTTTATTTAATAAATATCTCAATTTAAATAAATATGTGAAATTAGCGATTGATAAAAAAACGATGAATTGAAAAAATAGACTTGTGTCTAAATTTTTGTGACTGAGTTGTTAGTGTTGTGACTAAAATTTGAAATGTTGATATGACATGTGAAAAAGTAGAATTATGGCTGAAATTTGAAGTTGGGTTGTGGACGCCTAATAAAATTATATCATTTTTAATCAAAATTTAGATTATTGTACCATGTACCACTAGAAAGCTAAATTGAAAGCTTTCCAATTGTTTTTTAGATTTCCCATCAAATTTCAAAAAATCGGATTATTAACCAACAAAATTTCTGCTCATGCAAAATTTCAAACAACTAAATATTCATATATATTTTGATAAAGAAAATAGTGTGGATCAAAAATCAAAATTTCAATATAATTCATATATTTATGGATAATTAACCAATTTTTTTTGCCTTGTCCGTAAAAATCGACTGTCGCCGTCTTATACGTGAATTTTATTTTATTTTAATTTCCTTTTTCATTTTCCACGCTTATTTCCCTCATACATGCAGCATGGGCGGTTTCCATGCGCCCACACCACATCGGTTTACAAAAAGGAATACAAATTCCGATATGTGGGCCCCCATGAAATTTCCACGATCTAACGGCTGATACTCCATCAGAGAAGATCCGAGAAACCGGTTGGATCAACGGTTGAGATCTTCCTGCCTCTCGCCCACGCTACTACTTCTACCCCGTTCAACGGCGACGATTTTTCGCATTTAGAAAAATACAAATTTAATAAAAAAATTCTTAGTATTTCGCGCCCAATTCCTCTTTCCTAGTACCATACGCCGTAGTTACATAAATTATGATGTTCGAAATGACGGAAAGGCCCCCGCCCAATAGCATGCTAGTTTCTCTGGCCGAATAATATCTGAAAAAATAAAATAAAATTTTGATTCAGAAAATATATTCAACATTATCATTTGGGTCTCGTGAGTTTTAAATAATTCAAATAATATTTATATAAAAAACATCTACAAATTATTGAAATATTTGATGAATTGATATTAAGGATTAATTGTTATTTCAGCTATAAATAGTTATAAAAAAGTAACTATCATGTCGTAGTTGACGAGTTTTGTTGTAGTTTTGTGTCAATGATGAATGATCTCATGGTGGAAGGACAAAAACTGTAATTGAGAAGTCTCAATTCAAATATCTTTAATGTCATTGATTAAAATATTAAGCATACACTATGTTGACTTAATTATAATTTTGAAAGTACTTATGTAATAATTCATTATCTAATATTCTTCCATACACAAACCAATTGTTTCATACCTTTCTCCCCATAAGCAGTGTACTATTTCTAATTGTGAGACAAATATTTTCAACTAATGCTTTTCTTAAGGAAAAATTATACTTACAAGTACATTTGGAAACAACTATAAAAAAGTTATTTTTAAAAAAAACTATAAAAGTTGCTATTAAATTTTATGTCCCAACTGCGCAAAATAATATAAATTCATGATTTTGACACCTGAAAATGAAATGAAATGTATGTCAAACAAAGACATCTAATTTATTACTACTATTTATTGCTTAAAAAGAAAATTTGCTTTATTACCAAGTCGATTAATATTTATTACATAAAAGTGGACTCTATCTTCACATGTCTTTTAACTAGATTTGCCCTATTTGCATTTGGTGTCATATAAAATAATATTAGAAATTAAAATTTCGACATTATTAGTAAAACGGGACATTTTTTTAACTAAACTTGTCCTCCTTAAAAAAATAAACCAAAATTTATTCTATGTGAGATGCAATATGATAGTTATATTCAAACAAAGAAATAAAGATAAATAGAACTAAATTAGAAATTATTTTTTTGACATTATTAAAAAAATTTCGAAGCCATGAAAGTCTAGAAATAAAATAACAATTCCAGGGGTAACTATGTCCTTTCACATATGCCACGAGTACCTTTTGTTCTTGTATACGATACGACAATGACAAAAATTATTAGGTGAATTAAATTTAATATATTCGTACACGAGTGCAGGAAAATCTATCGCAAGGATTCGCAGTTCAATTTTGGGACTTTTTCGAAGATCTGAAGCCTCAGTTCTAGAGAGAGAAATCGAATAATTTTTAAGCGAGTGATGATAGAATCCAACTGATATATACACATATATATATATATATATATATATATTTAATGTTCTCCTATTTTTTTCCGGCATTAAAAGTTGGCGTGATTTCTGAATTTTGATCATAATCACACGCATGTGTATTCAGTGGAGCTAGTAATTTAAAATCAAAATCAAAATCAAAATCGGAATTCCAAACCACAAATTCAGCACAGTGTGGGTAAAAATTTCTCGAGAAATCGATGCCGGGAAATCGGAAATTTTCGAGGAATGGTTCAACGTCCGACAGAGTTGAAGGTACGAATTTTGATCAAAAAAATTCTGTTGATTTTTTCGATTTAATCTCTGTTTTTGTTTCTATTTTCTGCTTCATTAATGCTGATTTTCGGTTGATCTCTCGTATTGTTTGATGATCGGTGTTTTTGATAATGGGGATTGATTGATTCACTATTTTCCTTGGACATCAGATTTGATTGTTAATAGAGCTTGAATTTTGAGTATCATCTTAGTCAGCTCATGTTTGTGAGTGAGTGTGTGTGTTTTGGTTTTGATGCTTAGCTAGTTAATTTCGGCAGAGGCAATGAGACGGCTAAAGGTAGAAGAGTGTGATGAAAATGGTGGAGCTGGTAATGAGCTGGGATCCTACCCGGATCGACCGGGTGAACCCGATTGCATATACTATTTGCGGACGGGGTCTTGTGGCTATGGGAGCAATTGTCGTTTTAATCATCCCTCTAGTGCAGGACAAGTACAAATCTACATAGAGAAATATCATGCTTTTTTGCATTTATGTGTTTTGCGTTTGTTGATGTGGATACTATTCGTTCTGATTGGTTTCATTTCTTGTTGTTTGTTTTTGGGGATGAATGGCTAGGTTTATGGTGTTAAAACGAGCAATGAACTTCCCGAAAGGGCTGGACAACCGGATTGTGGGGTAATTCTTCTGTTGGATTCGATTACTTCTCAAGCTATTTTGCTTACAATCTTGCTTTTGGTTTTATATATTTTTATTGCGTAGTGGATGGAAGCTTATATTTGTCTATAATGGTGTTCCTCGAAGAGCACTACTCGTATTGCTTTAAGCAAATGAGCCATTAGTTCCTAGCTCGACTACACTTAGCAGCAACAATGTTGTATGTTATTGAGCTGTGTTAGTTCAGATGTATTTATTCGCCTTTACTTATGGTATTGGCTTGTTGTTTAGGAGATTATTAAATTTGCAGGGTATGCTTAATAAGGTATTTCATTATTTAAGTTCGTTAATAATCTCTGCTTTTTGGTATGTTTTGCATTTCCTACATGAATCATTTAAGTAACTTGTTTTGTTGGCCACGTGTTGATCAAATGGTGTCGATGTCACTTTTTAGTTTTCTGTTCAAGCTCTCAATGAGGTTGTGCTATGTGAAGAGGTATGTTTGATGGTTTGTACTGATTCTGATAGATTATGTCGTCTTTCAGCATTATCTAAAGACGGGCACGTGTAAGTATGGGTCGACCTGTAGATATCATCATCCTAAGGATAGACAAGCTGATTTCTTGTTGAATATGTTGGGCTTACCAATGCGTCAGGTGCTTATATCTTCTATAATCCGGTCATCTGCTTATATCTTCTGTAATCCGGTCGTCTCATTTAACCACGGGCATTAATTTTGTTAGATGTCGTTGAATTGGTTGTGAATTGTACAGGACGCAAAGCCATGTCCTTTTTATATGCGCACGGGATTATGTAAATATGGATATGCTTGCAAGTTCCATCATCCCCAACCTACATTAGCCGCTGCGAATGTCTTACCTGTAGTGGGACCCGTCTATGGTTCAAGTGGCTCTGCAGTTGTTCCTTCATCCGGTGCATCATCTGCAAGTGTTTCAGCAACGTCCTTATCAAAGGCAACTTATTTTGCTAGTTCTCACCAAGTTTCACAGAGCTACATGCCCTTATTTCTACCTCAATCGCAAGGATGGAACACATATATGGTATGCCATTTCCGTTGAAAACGTTTTTGTTTCATTATTTCGGGATCATTTTATTGTGCATTCCATTTTCCATTGCTAGGGAAATACTAGTCCGTTGTCTGTAACCAGTGTCCTAACTGGACCAGTACCGAACGGGCAACTATCTGTCTTGTATCTTCCTGAAAGACCAGATCAGCCAGAATGTCGATATTTCATGGAACACGGGAGTTGTAAATACGGATCAGAGTGCAAATATCACCATCCAAGAGAAAAGCTCACACAATTAGTTTCAACTTCTCTAGGTCCACTCGGGCTTCCTCTAAGACCCGTAAGTTGCTCATGATACATTACTAGATTTCGTTGGTTTTGAATTGTGATGGTTCGATATGTGTTTAAATGCAGGGCCATCCTGTATGTTCGTATTATAGCCTCTACGGACTTTGCAAATATGGCCCTACCTGCAGATTCGACCACCCCATGGACGGGCATAACTACGCATACAGCCTCAGTGTCCCTCCTCCGGCCTTTGCTTACTCGCCTCCGGCCCCATATCAGAGTACATCGTCGCTGGTGCCCGTAGCCGACGTCTCCCCAACCAAATCGTCCAAGTTGAGTGACTGGATCAAGAAAGAAGCAATTGCTAGCAACAAGCATTATCAGAACTCAAACACCAAGAGCCTTGGGGAGTCACTCGATCGGTCCGATTCGCTCCCTCACTCGTCGAAGGCCTCATCTGAGGTTCATCACGACGAGTCCGACTGACACGCTTTCGCGCAGCGGCCTGTAACCCCGCCATCACCATCTTAGCGATGGTCTATTTTTGGTTGATCTTTTTTCAAACTCTTTCATACCTCCTTTTGTAAGGGATATTATTGAGAAATTTTATTTTGAAGTCTTATAGGGACGTTTTTATTTTTTTCTGCTAATATTTCTTGATTTGTTCCCTTAACTTTTTTGGGAAAAAAAGCAAATACATTAATTTGATATGTGCATATAGGTGGTAATGGGATCTATAATAAGGATTCTATTGATTGATTTATTTTATTTTATTTTTTTTGTCATGAGACGATTATTTTTACCAACTTTATAAAATTATTACTATAAATATATAATGATCATAAGGTAATTCGAACTTCTCCCACTTCCCCTATATAAGGTAATTTAAATTTTTGATCTATTAAGTGGATATGAATTCATTGCTAAATGATCAACTTACATGAAATTGTGATTAACTTTTTAGATTTTTTGTTCTAAAACTTTCTTACACCTTCATGCAACTTACATGACATTGTGATTAGCTTTTTAGATTTTTTGTTCTGAAACATTCTTACACCTTCATGCAATTTACGTGCAATTGTAATTAGTTTTAGATTTTGTCGCTTTCTAGGTTGTTCGTGATTCTCTCTTCAGATTATATTTTTCTAGCAATTAAAATTAATAATATTTTTTTATCTAAATTTTTTAAAAAATGCACAAGTTTTTAACTTTTTTTTAATAGTACCCATATACACAAATAATCTAACTAATTATATGTTTTATACCAACAAAAACTCACAATATACATTACAATTAAAATTAAAGAGATACAATAAGGATCATGATTCTCAATTCTCAATATGATAAAATTCGTGTTTGATGCACATAGATAACAAATTATTAGTTAATTTTTTGAATTGTACATACTTTAAACAGAATTAGAGCACATTAAATAGTAAAATGAAAAAAGGAGATAATGTTACGTTGGCAAAAAATATGATGCTAACCCCAAGAATTTTAGTAAAATTTGATACCTAAACCTCTCGGCTTACACGAAGTTAAGATGATACCATTGACTCGCGTAATACCCTAATACTCACTAGGAAAATTTTACAATTGAGTTTTTCACAAGAATTAAGAAAGTAATTGGAAAAGAAAATTAAATTTTCTATTATGCTCATATTTATTTTGATAATGAATTAATGCTAAATAGTTAGTCAAAGAATTGGATAGAGATACATTAGTAAATGAGTTATAAAATATGTTTATTTATGGAAACAAGACTATATAATTGTGACATTAAAAAAAGAAAAACAAGCCTATATAATTGGGACCAAAGGTGAAAGGAGTATCCATATAATACACACATACATATATATAATATATATATATTATTAGTAAATAGAAAAAAAAAACTTTGGGGGTTTAGTTTTTCCCTAGGGCCGCGAGGCGACCGCCTCATGGACAAGCTGGCCCTGATCCCTGAGAACGTGGAGCTAATTGTCACGGACTTGCCTTTGAAATCTTATCAGCATTTTTGAAGTCTTTGTCTCAGAATCGGCTTTTTAAAAAACTTCAACGGCCATTTTCTCAGCTTAAGCTGCCCGAGCAGCTTCATCTGTTCCCTCTGGAACCTCTGGTTGGCATACCTCGCTCCGCCTCGCCAACCCAAACCAATTCTGCAAAGTTGGGCATAACAAAAGTGGAAAACTGATAAATGGAAAATTTAAATGAGAAAAGAAGTTGATGCATTCTTCTCTTCATGAAATTTCATGATGTTAGTAATGATGCATATAGGTTTATGTACGCAGCTGTAGCTCGAGTTTATAATCAGCAGAATGAAGAGCGACGCCATAATGCATCTCACGTTTCAAGATTTTTGGAGCCGTTCATGTTCCTATAAGGCCATCTGCTATGATTATTGCTTCGTTAAAGGTTGGTATTATCACGACTTTTACACATTTTCCGGTTTCTCCTAAGTTGCTGCACCAAAACATGACCTTTATAACTTATGCAAATTTACATCACAAATCCAATTTCCAGTTGGGCCAAACCATCATGGCATAGGCTTTGTCAGCTGATTTGAGGCAAAACTTGAGGAAATAAGGTGTGATAGTTTGTGTAAATAGAAGTAATTATCCTCTGTGTTGCTAGCTATTTTGATAAGGAATTTGCTCAAATAAAGACTGCAAAATAAAAGCTAACATAAACAAAAATTGGCGTTCACTGACCCTATAATCAAACCGGTTCCAACAGTTGCAAGACAAGCCGGCAAACTAACAGATCCCGAGACTAGATAATTGCTTTTCATCTGCCAAATCAAAAACCACAATCTCATATCAATAGGAATAAAGAGAGGTAGATGGCGCAAGTAGTAAATTTGATTACAAGAAAGCAAAGACGAAGCTGAGAATGACCAAAAACAAACAATGTAATAGTGATAAAATCATCATGAAAAATGGGACTAGGATCCTAATATGGAGCAATTAGAATAAGTCTCTGGTTTAGTGACTTCAATAATCCACAGCTAGGTGCTTTAGAGTCGAGCTCTTCTCTAAACCCAACATAAATCATAAGATGATTTTCAATTACGCAAGGTAAGAACACAGTACACAGATTATTGACACAACAAGATTATTACACCTATCATCAGTCGAGAAGGAAAAAAATAAAGAGACACATCCGTCATCACGCATTCACGCTTCACAACGATAAGAATCAATCTAAATTCTCTTATCTCTACACTCATCCAAAACACAGAATCCCTTCCTAAACGTATGTAAACAAAAGGTAGACTAAAAGAAAGCTGAAAATGCTTACAGCTTTCTCAATTGATTCAAGCTTTTGCTCGACTCTGACTGATGCAACTGGCGTAAAGAATAACCTGCATCAACATCCACATCAATGCGGCACAAATTCCAACAAACAGCCAAGTGCCAATATGTCATCACATTTCAAGCCTCCCCGTGCTAATCTACCTCCACACAAGCTACATCCGAGTATCACTAAACTAAAGGCAGCATTTCCTATCAAACATTCCACCATCATGTCTTGTAATAATGTCTCAAAAAATTCTAAACTTCCTATAAATAGGTTTTTACTCATTTTTGTGTGGTATTATAGCTCCAAAGCATTCAACTTCAACCATCCACACCATCAATGAACGCATAAAACATAGGCACAACACAAAGAGAACAACTTTTTTGTAGGAATGAACAAATAAATTTAAAGATATGTTTGACAGTGAACTCGAACCTAAGATCTTTGGCCTCAGGCATTAACCATACTACCACTAGACCAACACACAACCCAAAGAGAAAAACCTCAAGAAGCTCAAACTACATAATCATCATCTTCAAATTTCATAACCACCCCACATATCATTACTAAAATCACACTATCTCTCTCTCTCTCTCTCTCTCTCTATATATATATATATATATATATATATATATATGTGTGTGTGTGTGTGCGTGTGTG
>JAYDZE010581486.1:0-11109 GCA_034509125.1 Monilaria moniliformis | reverse complement strand
TCTATGGCCCAAGCTCTTCTTGGTCTGAGAAAACGATGTCACACACTCATTCGCTGTGTCTCGGTACAGTGCTCCCGGCTCTTCGTTTTCACCATCCCGTGTGTGTATCTGACTAACTGGGATTTTCAACTTTTTAAGCCCAAGCCCAATATTCCAAGCCCAATAGTAACTTTCATTTTCTGTTTCTGGAGATTAAAATTATTGGATATTAAATAAATTTTCTTTTAATAGTAAATATTGATTAAATAAATATTAAGAAGCACTTATTTTAATTATATAAATATAAATGCAGTTAATCTATAATCTTATCACTGATTACATCAATTAGAAGCAGTTACATCGATTCGTGAATATATCACTGATTAAGTGCACGCTAACCCTTATCGAGATTAAGTATTATAATTTACTAGTATTCCTCTCGTGTGATAGACAAGTATCATATTTTTAAGTATATTGAATAAAAAAATTAATTTATATAAAATAAGTAAATTTTCAAAAAGGTACATATTAATAAAAATTAAATATTGTAATTCATTCCGTGGCTGTTAGGTGTTTTAGCCCATTTAAAGGCCCAAGGCCAATATGAGTATGGCTCGAATTCCTATTGGCTATTTCCTAACGTGGAAGACTTTAATTCTAAGTCGTTTTGATACTTAGATAGAAAAAATATGACATATATTCAAGTCAAAATTAATTTGAATTGAAGTCCAAAAATTTAGGTCTGGGCCATATTTGCAACTTTTTCTAAAAATTATGATTTTTTTTATAAAAAATTCATGGTCGTACTATTTTGCAACTCGATCTAAAATCAGACTGTAAAAAATAATTATACATAATGTCTCTAACATATTTTGTTAACCCTTTCCCATTGGATACACATGCTAAAATTGTTGATGCAAAGTAGATGTATCTTTATAGATTTCTTTAATATGAATAAATATATCAAGTTTCAATTTCACTAATGTTTAATTAGACTAATATATTTGCACCATTAAAAATAAGCACTTCATAATATTAATTAGATTCAAACAAAAGAAATGGAATATGACAACTTGCCAACTTGCAATGTTTTACAAAATATATTGGCCTTCAGAGAAGGTGGTAGTGCTCCATGGTCAACGGCGTAGATTCGTTTCTTGTTCCACTGGGAAGAAGAGTAGTGGTATGATGGTGTTCTCTGATGATGTCTTACATGGGATCATGGAAAAGCTCGTTGCAGACAAACCCGGTCGCCAAGTCATCCCGATTACAGGAATGGGCGGGATAGGTAAGACCGCTCTTGCTCAAACTGTTTATTCGAAACAAGTTATTAGGGAACGTTTTGATATTTGTGCTTGGGCTACTATTTCTGAACAGTACAACACAAGAGAAATTCTATATGAACTTGTTTGTCAAGCCACTAACAAAAACAAGAAGCAACTAAGTGAAAGGAGGGAAGAAGAATTAGGATTAGAGCTCTACCAGTATTTGTCGGGTAGAAGGTTTCTAATTGTGATGGATGATATGTGGAATATTGAATCTTGGAACGAGATAAAACATTTCTTTCCTAACAATGAGAGTTGCAGTCGTATTATGGTGACGACTAGGCTATCACAAGTGAGTTCTCAACTAAACAATCATTATACTCATCAAATGGATTTTCTTGATGAGGATAGTAGTTGGGTCCTATTCTCCAAATCTGTGTTTGGAGAGGAACGTTTTCCTCTTGAATTGGAGAGAATTGGAAAGGAAATTGCAAAGAATTGTAGTGGACTTCCTCTATCGATTGTTGTAGTTGGAGGTATTTTGAAAAATATGGAACACACACAAGAATGTTGGGAATCAATAAGGAACAACTTAACATCAGTAGTAAATTCGGAGAATGATAAGCATTGCTTGAGATTGTTGGAAATGAGCTACAATCATTTGCCAGTCTACTTAAAGCCTTGTTTCTTATACATGGGCGTGTTTGAGGAAGATGATGCAATTAGGGTCTCAACGCTCAGCAAGCTATGGGTTTGTGAAGGATTTGTTAAAGCAATAGATGGCAAAAGTTTGGAGACAGTTGGGAAAAGGTTCCTAAAGGACTTAGTCGATAGAAATCTCGTTCTAATTCATCAGTTGGGGTTTACTGGAAACATAAAACGAGTCAAAGTACATGATTTGCTAAGAGACGTATGCCTGACGCAGGCCAAGAAAGAAGGGTTTTATCATGTGATGGGAGAATCTACTCCTCAAGGTATAAACAGCCAACGCCGCGTTGTTATACGGAGGAACACTTCGGAGGAGAAAGTCGTTGATGACTTGCAATGTATGTCACATGCTCGTTCCATTATTTGCGAGCATGGGAAAGTTCCAGATTGCCGGAATTTTGGATTGTTCAGGACAATACACGCATATAAATTTCGTACTTTTGAAGACGAAATCTACGTGAATTCTCTTGTGTCTGGGTATGTTAACTTGCGGCACCTCGCTGTTAAAGTTGCTTGCATGGCCTCAATTTATTCTTCTTTCAATCACCTTTGGAATTTGCAGACATTGATCGTTTCTTGTCCGCATAATTCTAATGCGCCTACTGAGATTTGGAAAATGCATCAACTAAGGCATATTGAGATGACTAAGAGAAATTTGCTTCTCCCAGATCCTTCGAATGATGATGTCGTCATGGAGAATCTAGTGGTACTCAAGGGAGCACATAATTTCAAGTGCGATGAAGAGGTGCTTAGGAGAATTCTCAATATCAAGAAACTGGGGATAAAGTATTCAGGGAGCAAGGGAATGGGCCCTGATGATTATTATTGTGTGAGCAATATTAAATGTCTGTGTAAGCTAGAATCCCTCCATATCTCGTGTTTGTATGATTTTAGAGGGAACCCCTCATTGTATAAGCTCACCTTTCCCCAAACCTTCAAGAGTTTGACTCTTCTGATGAATTATGACTTTGAATGGGAAATGATGTTGGAAAAGATAGGTTCGTTGCCTCCTCTTGAGAAGTTCAAGTTGTTATATGGATGCTTTGGAAGAGGCAAGTGGGAAATCTTTGAAGGCCAATTCCCTTGCCTCAAATACTTGGGATTGTTTTCGTGTGATAGCCTGAAACATTGGACTGCAGAAGCGAGCTCCATCTTTCCACGTCTTGAGAAGCTTTATCTTGAGAATTTAGAAGGGTTGGAGAGTATCCCGTCTGAAATTGGAGACATACCGACGCTCCAAAACATATGGATGTACTATTGCGGCGAATCAGCGGTGATGTGTGCGAAAGAGATAGTAGAGGAACAAGTGGATTTACAAGGGGAACATCTTCCCTTTCATGTTCTGGTTCGGCTTCCGCATAAGAAATACGAAGCCAGAGCTTGGCTGGTCCCAACTTTAAAGTTAAATGAATAAAAGGTTCTTAGCGAGCAATATGTTTTCTAAATTTTGAGTTTGAAATTTCTTTTCTTCTCATCTTCAGATGAGCATTGTATTATGGTGCATTTTCCACAAATTCTGTGTACACTTCTCCAAGATATTTGCAATTGAAATAGTTTACCATATGTTTAAATAATCTATTATACATATACATCAATCTCATAATATTAATGAAATGGAGGCCAGCTATATTCAGAATTAATGACAAATTCGGATTATTTTTTTAATAATCATTTAGGAATTTATGTCAAATTCGAGAAGTACTTATATAAATGACGCTTTTAGCAATAACCATCACAAATATATATGTCGACCGGATCATGTTTTTTTTCTTCTTCATAAAATATTAAATTTTATAATTAAATAGTAACTTTCATTTTCTGTTTCCATCATTCTATTTCCTGAAATTTAATTATTAGATATTAAATAAATTTTATTATTACCTTGATTCATATAATTCCTATATAGAAGCAATTGATGAAGGCCCATTTAGAATATCCAAGCCCATATTTTCAAACTAAATTTGAGCCTTGATGAAGGCCCACTTTCTAGCAGTAGTTGCATTTGAGGAAGAAGCCCAAATAATAAAACTAAAAATAAAGTGACATTACACGTTAACCCTTATCGATATTCGGTATTATAATTAACTATCTCATTTTGCTATTTCAGAATGTCATTTATTAAATATCTCATCTTACTTTTATTATTCTTGGTAAATAAATTTCACAATCCACTAACTCATTCTACCCATTTAATTATAAAACTAATATATAAAAACGAAGCGAATCCAGTGTGACCACGCGCACTATGTGAAATTGCGTACAAAAATACATCTCTCTTTAAAATCTCATCTCCATAGTTCCCAACATAGATGACACATTAAATTTTTTCCGGTTCACCTAAAATTTCGGACCACAAAATTATTGAAGTCTAAAATTAGAAAGTGTGAATGGTGTAACCGTGTAAGTGAATGGGAAATTTCATGGAATACAATTGTGTGCTGACATATTTCACCCAAAAACGACAGATAAAAATAGTAAGTCCCAATCACGGACAAAACATATTGAAATGCCCAATTTGGATTTTGGCGGTTGATTAGTGATACGTATTTTAGTTTTCTAATTAAGTAATTAACCTCACTGATTGTAAGAACATACTAATCATCTTAATCAATATATTAATTGTTGTTTAAGGAAAATGACGAATATATTTAAATCCAAAAAAATATATTTGGACAATTTATTTTAACTCTTTGTTTTGGAATTGGAGATGAAGGGATTGATATTCGTACCCTAGTCGCTCATCTATATACCTATGTATAAGTGGGATAAGAACTCAAGTGCCAAGTAATACTCCGTCCGTTTACGAAAAATAGTCATGTTTTTTCATTTTGGTCCGTCCACTAAAAGTAGTCACATTATATTTATGAAAAATTTCTCACCACACAATATCCCTATACATCAATTTATTAACAATTTATACAGTTAGAACCCACATAATATACATCAATCTCATAAAACTTGAAGATGTTAATGCAACGGAGGCCAGCTATATTCAGAGAACTCCATAATTCTCAAACATTTGTGCATAATCTGCTGGAATATCAATTACATCTCTGCTCTGAATTTCCTAATACCAACCAATTGGATGATGTTTGGACTGAAGACTACAACTAGATGGGAACCCTTGAAACTCAATGTCACGTATGGTGCAGCAGGTAGTAAAATGACCAAGAAAAGCTCAGTGATGAAGATGACATCTACCGCCCACAAAAGCTCAGAGATGATGAGTGTTGTTCATTAATGCATCGCTATCCCTTTCAGGAAGGAGCGAGGAGAAATGTGGAGAATTTTGATATATATATGACAACATTAGTGTCAAACTATTCTCTTAGTATTTAACTAAGACCAAATACATACCATTGCATACGAAAATCAAGAGATAGAATTAGTTAATCGCGAGCATCATTATAGTGGTGAGAATACATCATCAAAGGGTTAAATTTGTCCAATGTTGAACCGCGTGAGAAAAATAACGAAGGTGGCTGGATTTTCGGAAAATTAAACAGCAACCCATCTTTTTCATATACACACGAAATACAGGGATGGGATTTTAATCCTAATTTCTCGATTTGATTAGTTAACTGACTATTTTTGGTTGTTGCCGGAATTTCAGGAATAATGATTCGGTATCATTATAACGTATACAGATTATCATCATAACACTCAGCATATATCATTATAATCACATGCAGAATATCATCATAACTGTCAGTATAGTCAAATATCAATTTAGGCGAGATTTATTTTTTGTTATTGGTGAAATTTCAGGAGTGGTGAAATTTCAAGAGTAATGACTCCACTATATATGCACACGATTCTAAACATGGATCTTTCTCAAAATCTAACCAAATAATGAATCCAACTACCATGTTAATTTGTAATTTATATAATGAATGTTACAAATGATTAAAATTTAATAAATACAAATAAATTGTTAATTCAAAATAATCATAATTGCAACGATTCATCATTATTACAGATTATTTATATTATTAGATGACTAATTACACAATATTCGAAACGCATAACACTCCTAAACATTAATTCATTACACCTGTCATCTAATCTCATTATATGAAGGAAACATGATCATTACCCTTGTCATCTAACCTCATTATGTACGCTTTCACGTACATACAATTATATCATTAAAACTTTATACATCTATCATTGTTGATACTGACCAACATCATTATACGAAAATAAAAGAATATGGCTTGAGAAATATGGCTGTAATATATATAAGATCTGCCTTACATATATTTAACGATTTTCTCAAAAATATACAAATTATATTTGGAAATATATTATTAATATATAGAATATATATCTGCGTTGAATATAAACTACCTGCAATGTTAATCCCTTAAAAATTGGAAAATACCTTAACTGACAAATGGTTGAATTACATAAAACTCTTTACAGCATTATTTCCATAAATTTTCATTATATTAATTAATACACGTGGCATAAAATGGACGGTTAGATCTTAATATCAGATGGCTGTAAAATGGTCTTAATTCAAAAATAAGAATGGATTCGAAAATGAATACATCTATATATATATATACACATATCAAAATTTCCCCAAAAAGCGGTGGAGACTACTTGCTCATTGAAAATTAGTGGCACCAAATCAGGGGTGAGAATAAGCAACCACTACAATTAAAGCCATAGACTTTACCCAAATTAAAGATTAAATGGCTAATTCTACACTTGATCAAGCTATTCTCCCTTTCACATTTTCCAAAATCACATATATCACTCTTATTTCATCTCACTTCTAAATATACTTTATTATGCTCCAACATCACTACTAGAGATTGGTTTGAGTAAATTAATTGATTCCATAATAATGAGGAAACACTAGTTTGATAGACATATTAAGATATGTCAAGATAAAAAAATGGGATAAGAATCACGATTAGAATTAAGATTAAAAATTATGTTTGTTGTTTTATAGATAATATTAAAATAAAGAAAAGAATAAGTAATGTGTTTGATAGTTTAAATTATTTTATAGATAAAATGTAAATTTATTTTGTTTTTCCTACCCCTTCCAACCTTACCTAACGGCAAATCGAGGTGATTAAGCTTCAGATTATGCAACCAACATGGATTTTGCCAGAGGAATTCATTTTCATATAAATCAAGATAATTAAGAACACCTAAATCCCATATTCATTTAAAATATTTCCTGAAATTTTGCTATTTTATTAAAGGAATAATAGCCATTTAAATCATAACTTTTTATTGATTTCTGGTCAATCCCATAACTTTTGAAGCTGGAACATAAAATCATAACTTTTGATATTTTCTCAATTATCCCACAGATCAAAATTTCAGTGAAATTAGTGGTGACGTTCAGCCGGAGTTTCC
Source organism: Monilaria moniliformis (assembly GCA_034509125.1). Classification (NCBI taxonomy): domain Eukaryota; kingdom Viridiplantae; phylum Streptophyta; class Magnoliopsida; order Caryophyllales; family Aizoaceae; genus Monilaria; species Monilaria moniliformis. The sequence continues at coordinate 3,778 of JAYDZE010581486.1, read as the reverse complement.
GACGTGGACAACACATCCGTTCTCCAAAACGATGTCGTTGAAATAATTGTCATTTAAATCATAAATTTTTGAATTTTGGCCGATATGTTACCATCAGTTTCACCAAAATTTTGATTTGTGGGATAATTGAGAAAATATCAAAAGTTATGATTTTATGTTCCAATTTCAAAAGTTATAGGATTGACCAGAAGTCAACAAAAAGTTATGATTTAAATGACAATTATCCCTTTATTAAAAACCCATTGTTGTAAAGTTCAAGCTTCACTAATTTCGAACCTTCTACGTACAATAAAATATAACAATATTTCTTTCAATATAGTCATTTTTGCGCCAATTTTAAATGGGTCGTGCTTGCTAAAAGAAATAAAATAAAAAATTGCAACTTCCATCTCCATCGTCATTTGCTTACTCTAGATGATTCATCCTCGAATTATGTATAGCTTCCATCTCTTAATTAGAGTTCTCTTATTGAAATCCTAAAACTAAAGCAAATCATCTGAAGGCACAATACTGAACTTATTTGTTTTAAGTAAAAATTTAAATTAAATCCATGAACTAAATAAAGCTCTCTGTCGAAAATAAACATTTAATATAATAGTATAAAAAAAGCACAACAATTTATGTATTTTAAATGATAGACAGAATTTATAAAAAAATGTTGGAATAAATGGCGGAATATATGCCTGGATTATAACTAGAAACACAAAGAATAAGAGAAGGTATAAGTATCAAATAAAATACCACAGAATAATGAAATACAAGTCGGTATAAAGTATCACTGAAAGTACTAGGAGAACAAAGTTTGAACAGAAAATGTAATACAAACTCGTGCAAAGCCGAGTCGAGAAAATCCTCTTTCAGTGTTACGACCTAGAAATTATAATTTTTTATTGAATACATAAAAATAAAATTTTATAAAATCAAATTAAATTTATATTTAGGGAAAATAAGACTTTGTTTGAAGTCTAAATTAACTATTAAAATAAGTACTATTTGTTCAATAATAATAATAATAATAATAATAATAATAATAAATTTTTGAAAAATTGGTAGGGAGCCTATGCCCCAGGCCTAGTGTGGCTCCTTGTCTTTCCAACAAACAACTTTATCGTCAATAATTATAGTTTATTCTTCGGTGCGTGAATTGGGACATGAAAATCAACACCACTCACTCACCTATGCTCTAATTCGCCATTTCAACTTTCATAAGTTTGTTCTTGAACACTGTTTGTAGAAAAAGTTTCAAGATATACTCATGGATTGCAAGCTAAGTAAGAAATTTGACTGGAAGGGAATCCAACTTTTAATATTTCCTTTGTTTCTTTAATATGAACAAACCCTAAAAACTATACCCTCTAGTTTTTTTTGAATCAAACCAAACAAAACTTCAAACTTCAATTTCGATTTGGTTAATGTTTCTAATCAAAATTTATTATCAAAAGTAAGCAAAAAAACATAATAAAATGAAAACAAATCCAGCATAATAAAGGAAATATATCAATATAATAAATATATCACTCCATCCTTTTAATGATAATTATTTTATACTACATTAAATATATGTGGTAGAGGGAATAATTTTTTGGATATGTTCATATTAAAGTAAGAAAAGGAAATATTAAATATAAAAAGTTGGATTCGTTACAATCAAATTTCTTTTCAAGAAAAGCACCGTAGAAAGATAGTTCAATTCACCGTTCATATTAGAAGTCTAAATGGTTGTCCCACATACAATTATGCAGTGAACAACATGGATAATGCATTGATTTCTACTTTATCTTTAAGATTTAAGAGAGGAATAAGGGTATATTAGTAATATATGTGTATTTTTTGTTATTATTTTGTTTAAATAAGAGATTGCATTGAGTAAATTGGGGCTGTGTCTAGAATCAAATAAGCATTCTGTCTTCAACTTCAACCAACATGAATATTTTATATAACTACAAGCATTGTAATTCAATGGGATTTCTCAATAATGAAAAAGCATAATCTCAATCTCAATCTCAATCTCAATCTCCATTGCATAACTGCAAAAATAAAAAATACTATATATATATATAAATTTCCCAAAGTGGTGGGGACTACATGCTCATTGAAAATCAGTGGCACCAAATCAGGTGAGAATAAGCAACCACCATAATTAAAGCCATAGACTTTACCCTTTTATCCAAATTAAAGATTAAATGGCTAATTCTACACTCTATATAACCACTCCAAAATAGAAAGCTTTGAACAAATTAGTATATAATAGAAAGCTATGAATATATAGTCACTCCAAAATAGAACGAATACTAGTGACGAAGTTTATCTTTGACCGGTAAATAATTAACCACCCTAGAGACAATTAATTGATAAACTTGTATTATCAATTAATTACACTCCAAAAGAGGATGAATATATAATTACTAACACTGAGTTAATGCTTAAAAGTGTAATTTTGCGGTGCAGTTGCTAATAATCAGCGACTTCAGACACGGCATTATCCCAATGCCCTTTTTTTGACAAACCGAACGGGGAGGAGAGAGTCGTGTGGAGGGACGCCGCCGCAGATTCCTCTTCCTCCCACTCCCACCACTCATCAAACGTCAGCTTCTTCAATCTCGGAAATACATTTTCACAAGACTTTCTTAAAAATAATAAGACTTTTTTATTAAAATCAAATAAGATTTTTTTACAATTTACAAATATATTTTCACAATATTTTACATAATATACTTTTCTTACAAATAAATAATTTTTTTATTAAAATCAAAATAAAGCTTTTATATACAGAAAATAAGACTTTGTTTAAAGTCTAATTAAACATCATGATTGGTTTCTTTATTCCTAGACGTTTATATTTTTCTATTTATTAGAAAAAGTAAGGAACCATGACATACATGTTTGGAATAGATTTCATTTTGAGAGATTTAAAAAAACACTATCTCGTTGAAAGGTTCTATATATCTGCCATTTCTTAACGCATTTTTTAGACAAAGACTCCATTTTTTTTGTCTTTTTGAATGGTAACTTCGAACATGGAGTGTGAATCAAACCCATGTTTGAATTGAGATATTGATACAAGTTCTTCCCTTCTGAATCAGAATTGACAATAAATTCTTCCAAAATTGACTATTTGTCTCTCTTGGTTAGAGAAGTTCCAGAAATGTCTGTGATCAAGTAAATAGTTCTACAAATGATTGGATCGTACAATCGGTTCTAATTTCACACTAAAAGTGTAGTTCCTATTTGATCTCAAATCTATATACATATACAAGAAAAAATATCAGCACACACATAAAAAAGTATTTTCATCAAATAAATACTTTTTAATTTCCGGTTCACCTAAAATTTTGTACCACGAATATTGAAGTCTAAAATTAGAAGGTCTGAATGAAATATAAATGCAGTTAATCTATAATCTTAGCACTGATTACATAAATTAGAAGCAGTTACGTTGATTCATGCATATATCAATTAATTTAATCCCCATTTAGAAGCAATTGATGAAGGCCAATTTAGGAATATTCAAGCCTATATTTTAAAACTATGTTTGAGCCTTGATGAAGGCCCAGTTTCGAGCAGTAGTTACGTATTATAATTTACTAATATTCCTCCCACTTATCGAGATTAAGGGTCGTTTGGTAGTCATGTTAGAATTAAGTAAGATAGTTAAATCGTGTTAGTATTTAGGATAAAATTTAGGATTGAGATTAGGATATGAATTTTATTGTGATGTTTGGTAGGTGAGATTAAATTCAAGATAAAAATAATTTGAGTGTTTGGTTGTCTAGATAAC
>JAYDZE010581475.1:0-11109 GCA_034509125.1 Monilaria moniliformis | reverse complement strand
TTCAATTCCAAATCTAAATATTTTTATTGTACCAAACAATGAATTTGGAATTGGTGGCTCCAATTCCAATTCCAAACTCCCAATTCCGTGATATCAAACGGAGCCTTATTTGATTTTACCCTTATTTTTATAAAATTTCATGAATTCAACAGGTAATTCACATTCACACAAAGAGGGCAAGTAAGTATTTTAACACAATAAAATGGCTAATTTTTTTTATCTTTTTTTTTATTTTTGATTTTAGTGGATATTTTATTTTTACAATAGCAAAGCGGTTATTTTTATATATTACCTCAAAAGGATTCACATAGAGAAGAGAAATATCAACTCCGAACTCAAACGACCTACAAAAGCATAACTTTATCTCTTGAAAACTCGTATACAAAGTGCGAGATCGGACTTCATGTATATAGGAAAAAATTAAAAACTCACCGCCGCTGCCGCTCCGGCCTTTCGTCGGCGCCGCTGAGGGTGATTCATGTGACCCTCAGCTATACCTTCCGTTCAGGGTGTTCCCATCTATCTCCTTTACTAACATTAATTAAAATAGCTATAGAGGTAATTAAGTAATCTTACATAAAAATATATATACTTTTTTCTTTCTTTTCTTTAATCTTAATTCATGGATACTTTTTACTTTATTTGTATGAGGATAAATAGTTCAGATAATGACTCTATGTCGAAAGGATTGATATTTGAGGGAGGAAATTAGTGGGAAATGTACTTCAAAATAGCTAAAATGTGAATGATGGACTAAAAATCTACTTATCCAAATATTATGGATATTTATTATAGATTTCAAATCGCAACAATTCATTCAAAGAAAATTAACCTACATATCTACTTCTCCAAAGCCTATAATTATGAAAGAAGAAATTGGTGTTGATTTATAAAACAAGACATGTTAGCAATATTGCTAAAGAAACAATAAAATCTAAATCCCTATGAAAGAATAATATATAAAGTAATAGGAAACATGAAAAATATGGTACTACAAAATCCACCCATCCTTCCAATAAGTCTTGGATTCCAAATTTAAAGGGACTGCAAATTTCTGAGTTCCAAAGTATCCTTGTTGCTTGCCACTAGTAAAAGTACAACATTAAACAACATGTCGTACAATCACTGTAGCAGCCATGTCTGATCAGCTCAACTTCCAATGTAAATCTATGTCCATGCATGATCAAACACTTTTCTTGCTTTCTATTTTTTGAAACCAAATGCTTTTCTTGTAAGACGTTGCATACAATTTATATCGGTGTCACTAATGATTCACAACTTAACTAATTAGAATGTAGATTGTTCGAAATTTTTGATGATACACTTCATTGAAATTCTCTTATTAGCATTATCATTCTTGAATATGTTACATATAAACTAGAAAAAAGTATCCGATTAGTATCTGTTGCCAATTATTCTCAACAAAATAAACTAAACAACCCGAAAATAATTACAAATCTTATGGCAGGCGAGAGATCTATCAGCCCAAAATTTGTTGTAATTAAGGTTAATAGTAGTTTATAAACTCAAGTTTTAGTGGGTTTTTTTTTTTCAATCATGACCTTAATTGTAATTTATATTTTACATATATGTTCTGAACTTTGCATATTTATTTAATTTTGTCCAGCATAAAAAATCCTGGCATCAGATAACATGTCAACACTCGAAACACTTAACTTTAAGCTTCCATTCGACATATGAAGTTGAAGTACAAAATCTGTAGCTACAAACAAATTTAAACGGGCTGAAATTCAAAGAATTGAACAAATCAACCCACAACACAACCCGATCATGAACCAAATCTTCAACTTTATTCATTGATCACTATTTGCAATTCGATGATGACAGCTACAAAGCTTTACATGCCACTAACAAACATCAATAAAACACAGAAAATAGACACACAACAAATGTACGTGAAAATATATGAAAGGCGAAAGCTAGTCGGCCGCCTCGAGCTTTCCCCATTTATCGGTAGTTAGAGAGATGTAAGCAGATGCCTTCTCGTCGATTCTGGGCTCCGCCACCCACCGCCCTCTGTCTTCGTCGCTCGGATAAACTTTGTAAGCTTTCACATACTCGTCTCTCATCTCGTAGTCTCCTCCTCGTCTGCCCCGCGACGACGAGCTTCTGCCTTTGAAGAAGCTGAAGATGGAGAAGGAAGATTTCTTCTTGTTTCCTGCCATTTTAAATTTAGTCTACTTGATTACTTCTGTTGCAACGGACAATGTAGGAGAGTATGATAGGATATTGTGTTTTTTTTCCTATTCTCTTTTTGGTTGGAGTTTGAATCAATTAGTGTCAAGTTCTGTGGAATTTATAGTGGAATTCTGGAGAGAGAGAATCTAGAGATGGAGGAGCATTGGTATGATTGATGGCTGTGATTTCATGAGAGGAAGTTGCATATTGGTGTTTGCTAGTAAAACCTATGGCAAAAAGAACTTGTACTGCGGACCGCTGCTTCCAAATTTTGACCAGAACTTGCTTATTGGGGACGTTTTCAAATCCTATATGTCCCCTCCCCCGCTTTTTGAAGTCTCTCTCTAGCATATAGCATAGGGGTATTATAAAATTGAATATAGTCTAGTAATGCTAAATTCCAGTTTTACTAATTATTATAAGTCTGGATTCGCTAATACTAGCTTCTCGGGCAAAATTCGTCGTACTTAGCAAATATTTGGACATTGACCAAGAAATATGTCTAAATGTTCAGCTCCTTGAGTCCATCGAACTCTGTCTTTTTATTCTCGAATCAATGACTCAAGTGATAAGAATTTATTTGAAATTGAAATTATAGTTAATTATATTATTCGAAACCTCAATGTCTGGAAAATTTGGAGGTGGTTCTAATTACAAACAATCAAAATGTTGAACAGATATTTGCAACACTTTAAAAATAATTTTGTAATTTTGCAATTTTGGTATAAAATGATTTAATTTGCAACTAACCCTTATTTATACAGATGTATACGAACAAGTGCAGTTTACAAATGGATCACAAACTTAGTTGTAGTTCAACTATTTAGTATCTACACATTGACAAGGCATATTTCATCTATGAGCTGGTCTCCTCTGCATTCGTGCACAGTTAAGCCACCTCTAATTACAAATAATTTTGTTTACTAGAACATTTTAATTTAATTGTTTAATTAATTTTAATTAAAACATAATCAGCTCTAATTAACCTTATTCTAGGAGAAAGGTCATTAGTGAGAAAGATTTCACACAAGTTCATCTATATTTGCAAATTAGTTCAATGTGGGTTCACCACACGTAAACATTAGGAATAGAATCTATAATAAATAAATCAATTTTATCATTTTTAAGAAAGAAATTTTAGATAGAAAAATATTCTTATAACAAAACAAATAAAATTTATAAATTATACATATCAAGAAATTATTAATCTATCCTCAAATATATAAGTAATGATGTTTTATTGAAATTGTATATATACTACTACATCAATAGTAGATAAGGTAATTCTAGTACGTAGATGATATTATAAATATTAATGAGAGTTGTAATCAATTGCTTTTATTAATTGGTTGATAATTATAGCACATTCCATTTGTTTGCAAATTAAGGATAGCTATTTGCATAACTTGAAACATGTACAAGATCATGTGAAAAAATTGCTCTCCTTTATTATGAGCTCTAAGAAAATGTTATTATTATTGTACATAAAAATTATTATGTTAAAAATGATTGTTTTTATAAATTAAAAATAATTATGTTAAAATTGAGTATTGTTATAAATAAACGTAATTGTTTTTATGAATAAAAGTTATTGTATATGAATAATAGTTACAGTGTGTTTTAAAAAAATGACTATTTTTGTGATTAAAAATTATTGTTGTAAAAATAATAATTATCTTTAATAAGAGTTAATGTTAAAAAAAAATGAACGAGACTGGATCGAGGGGGGTTTGATCCTCGCACATTTGATCAGCTATTTTTGAATTCTATCATGATATTTAATTGTCCTATTAATAACTTTATTCGTTAGTGTACTATTTTTCTCCAAGAAGCAAATAAAGTGTGTATATCATGCATGCATACATATAGATTTAATAATTGTCATCTTTTGCTTTGAGCTTTTTGGTAGATAGAAAAGGCAATGTCAGGTTAGCCGGGTATTTATTATTCACCAATTTTAGGTATAAATATAACTAGTGAATGATATTATTTGGATGAATGACACAAACACAAACATGTAAAATTCGCAAATCAATTATTATGATATGTATGTGTCACATTTACTTGTATATCTTAGTTTGATGAATTTTATGTGTTTTTGTATGTATTTTATTTTTCATGTAAAAACCAAATTCTTATTGATCTTCTCTCTCAATATATATTATAAATTAAAATCCAAAACACATTAAATTAAACAACGTAAATAAAAATAGTGATATCCTATAATAATATATAAAATTAAAAATTTACACATTATAATATACACAAAAGATAGTTAGCAAGCATATTATTTTTTGAATCTTTAAAATTGATTTTTTTAATGTAATATTTTTAAAATCACAAAAATTCCAATGCAAACGTCTATACCATGTAGACAGATATCTACGAATCGACGCAGTAGATGCGTCCCGATTCGATTTACGCTAAACAACAAGAAAAGAATCATTTTATATTTTGTTATTAAAAGTACCATTTACCATTTGCATGTATTAAAAGTATCATTTGTAACATATCATGTAATTTTAAATATTTTTAATTACTAGTTCGAGTTTGCCTGCCTATCTATTTTGGTTATCAATTAATTATCATACAAAAATTATGAATCTTCGGATGCCTTTAATTAATTTAACTGCAACACACATATATTAGAATCACTAACATGATAGTAGTGCACAGACGTTGTCAATTGTTGACTCCAGATTTCATCTTCTGAACTGTATCCCGCAGCCTAATTTTCCGATACTGGGTGGATATAAGACTACAACAATTAGAGAGAAAATAGGAACATTTATAGTAGGCATGTATGTGTTTGTGTCACCCCTCTGCTCTCTTTATCTCTCTCTCTATATATATTTTGTGCAGTCATTTTGCTGATCAGGTTTAGGGAATCCTGGTCCAATAATAATTAATATATACTCAATATAGAACTCTATTTACCATATAATTATATCTAATTAAGGAGATCAATTATATTTAATAAATAATTAATCAAATGGGCCTCCTACACTATAGGGGGCTATTTTTACTACTCGGGCTAGGTGAGGTGGGACGATTCAGTGATCAAATATAAGGAATAAAGGTGGGTGAAACAATGAATTAATTCCTTATGTTCAGTCCAGAACACAATAAATTCATAAATTTATTTATTTCTACTAGAGGTTAGTGTGGACTACTCTTTTTCTTTCGCGTTTCAGTCGGGGCTTGTATTAGAGAAGTTTAATCCCCATATTTAAGATATCGAACATCCGTTAATCAATTTAAAGCTTCTAAAAACTTTCAATTAATTATCGCTTAATAATTTCTTAAATAGTACCACTCAATCATCATTATTGTACTTAAACTTAGTCAACCTGCATCGTAGTACAATAATATTTTTTCGAGCTCCTTAAGGGGATATCATCATCCTTAATAGATATGGTTCATAATACTGGCTACCAGATGTTGTGCATGCGTTGTTGCCACCCAACATACATAGATATTGAATTATCACTTCAACCCTCATTCATGACATATCAAAGTGATACACAAACATGCATACACATTGTAGTCTTATTAGGATTAGAATTACCGATAGTCACCGAGATCTATAGTTCTTCGCTATATTCATAATAGAAGAACATATCTCATTGCGATCTTCAATATGTAAAGACGTACCCATATGAATAGATACCGAAGATAAACCATCTGCTTATCATGTTGCAGCCTAAACTAATAACTCATTCTCAAGTTATATCGATTGTGATTAAAGTATATATCTCATAAGTTTATACCGATCATATGATCTTAAGTGATCTACAACACACTATATGATCTAACTTTATTAGAGATGAGTGGACAAACATACATGATTAGAATACATTTAGATATGAGAATAAATAGTGAAAATTGAAAATATTGTATACATCATCGAACGTCTTGCTTTCAATACAAATCCAATAATTTTCTCACTTATACTAAACCAAACTTTTAGTATAAAATCTGTGATACTATCTACTAGCTATTACAAAAATCACAACCATTTCGTACACTTATACTGTAGTTCTCTTATGTCGATGGGAGGTTCCACAGTCCAAGACTTTCAACATGTTTGTTGGAGTTTTTTTAAGGCAGACTTTTCGTGTGATCTGCTAGAAATTCCAAAGTGTTGATCTTCTCGACCATACCATCTCATCTCTTTACCATTTCTCATATGATGTGGTGCTTTTTGTTCAAGTGTTTGGTTGTCTTTGGGGCCCGTGGTTGCTTTGAATTTGCAACTGCATCGTACTTGTCACAGTAAACTATGATACACTTTGGCAAATTAGGTACCACTGCTAGATTTTGGGGAAGTTCTTGAAACATACCGTTTCATTTGCAGCCTCTGATGCGGCTTCGTATTTGGTTTACAGCTTCCCAAAGTAATCACATATCATGAGATGGATTTGCTCTTATCCCGGTTAACTTGGAAATTTGAATCCGTGTAATCCATAGGGTTTAAACTGTTTGCTTGGTAAACAAGCCTATAATCCTTGTCTTTTTATGTAGTTGATTATATGTTTAACAACAATTTAGTAACCTTGGCTTGGGTTGGATTGATATCTAGAAACTATGCCGATTGCGTAGCAAATATCGAGCCTCGTGCATAACATGGCATGCATAAGGCTACCTACAACCACTTGGAGATGTAGGACACATGTTCTTAGACAAGGGCACGCCATGGCGTCTTGCATGTTGTAACAAGTGATGACAGTATCAATATAGGATACTTGGGATAGACTTATCATCTTCTTCTTGCGATCCCTTATAACTTTGATCCTAAGAATATAAGTTGTTTCTCCCAAATCCTTCATTTGGAGCTATTCGGATAACCATTGCTTTATGTTTGATAATATCTTGTAATTGTTCCCCAAAAGAAGAATATCATCTACATATAGTACAAGAAAAATCACATTACTATTGACACCATACTGATAGACACAACTCTCATTGTTGCATTGGTAAAACTAATAAGTTTTAACCACTTCGTCAAAATGTTAGTTCCATGATCTTAAAGTTTTTATAATTCCATAAATTGCCTTTTGCAATTTCCACACAAGGTGCTCTTCACCATTTTTTTAAAAATCCTTTGGGTTGCTTCATACAAATGTCCCTATCTTTTTCAAGGTAATCGTTTAAGAAAGTGGTATGACATCCATCTGCAAAACTTAAGGTCCATATGTGCTGCTACAACAAGGAGTATTCAGATAGATTTAAGCAGGGCTACTGGCAAAAAGTTTTTATCGTAGTTTGTACCCTCCAATTGCATATACCTTTTCACCGCCAATCTTGCTTTAAACTCTATGACATTTGCATCTAAATCTCTTTTGCGCTTGTATACCCATCGACACCCTATGACCTCACATCCATTTGGTACTTTGATCTTTCGATATATAATTATAGTATCCATAGATTTCAACTCAGAAACCATGAATTTCTTCTAGTGAGTAGCATCTTTGTCCATCATGGCCCATTTGTAGCCATCTAGATCGAGTTCATTTTGTTGTCCCGAGACCAAGTCCAAAGACTCTCCAACTACATCTAGGTTGTGGTAGAACTGCTATGTCAGTAGTGTATGCGATGTCTTGTGGTATATCATCTTGTACACTTGACTATGTTGGTAGGACTATAGTATTATCCCCAATTGCTTGGTGGATAATGTCACTAGGTGACCCGTGCTTTCTAATAATTTCCTCTTTTATGAATTGTGCATTGGTGCTAACAATGACTTTCTTTTACTTAGGACTATAATAGTAAGCATTTTTCATTCCTCTAGGATATCCTACAAGTAGTCTTATTTTATTTTGTTCCAAGGTCCAACTAGACTACTCCATGTTCAAACATGGTGTAAACTAGGCTTGTTCCCTGACCATAACTCATACAGAGTGCTTGACACTGATTTGGACAGTACTAGATTCAAAAGATAAGTCGTTGTTTCTGAAACATATCCACAAAACGAAATTAGCAAATTTACATAACTCATCATCAACCTAACAATTTCTAGAAAAATCATATTTCTTCCATCTAATACACTGTTCTGCTGGGAAGTCCCCGGCGTAGTCAACTAGGATGTGATCCCACAATCTGTCTTGAACTCGTTACTAAGGTATTTGCCATCGCAGTCAAATAACAACGACTTGGTAGATTTACCACGCTTATTTTCCATTTCTGCCTTAAATTCTTTTAATTTTTCAAAGCGTTCAGACTACGGTATAACAGGTAAATGTACTTGTATCTCGAGTGATCATAAATGAAAGTGACTAAGTACCCATACCCTCCATGAGCTTGAGTGGACATAGGTCTACACAATTCATAGTGAAGTAATTCTAACACATCTTTGGCTCTATCATTATTTGTCTTAAAAGACATAGTCACCATCTTTCATTCAAAACTTGATTCCCAAACTGAAAATGATTCCACTTGGAGTGAGTCCAAATGACCAACATCACAAGTCTTTGAATCATTTTTGGATTGATGTGACATAGTCTAAGATGCCAAAGATACGGTATATGATCTTGAGGAGTTTCTTTTCTTTTCTTATAGTTTGATGATGATATTGATGCAATTAAGATCGAGGTATTATACGAGAATGTAATTTTATAGAGAGAATTCTTCAATTTATCAGAATTAATTAATTTATTACTTCTCATAATAAAAAAAAATTCCATACAAAATAATTGAATAACCATCAAAATATTATTTAGAAATTGAAATGAGGTTTCGCCAAAAATCCAGTAAATACAAGACGTCTCTCAAAACTAAAACTAAAATACCAACGCATAAAGATAAATCTCCAATAGCAACAGCATGAACTTTCGCCGCATTGCCCATAGACATGGTGACCTCGCCCTCACGTAGTCCCCTTGTTCGCAGGAATCCTTGTAAGGTGTAACGAACATGGTTAGTTGCACCAGTGTCAACTACCCACTAATGATCAACACTTATAGCTAAACATGTTAATTATTAATGTATACAACGTACCTTGAGCTTTTGCCTTGAGCATTGGAAATCCCTTTTCCAGTACCCCATCTTACTGCACTTGAAGCACTTACCATTAGACATCTTCATGCCACCAGTTGGTGCCTTGCCTTTGCTCCCAGTGTTCTCATTGTCTTTCTTCCCTTTAGGAGTTTTATTCTTCTTATACCTTTCGATGTAAAAGGAGACTTATTGACACCAGAAAATGCTTGTGCACTATTTCCCATAAGAATTTGTGCAGTCACGAGTTTATTTAGTAACTCGTTGAGAGTATACTCTTTTTTTCTCATGGTAGCATTCACCCTAAGTCGATTTTGGGAGCGAACGGTGTATGATATTGACTTTGGCTGCACCTTCGATTCCATCTCCTAGGAAATCAAGTTGGTCCATGAGGTAAGTCAAAGGCATGACATGCTCTTGCGCAGACTAGCCTTCAGTCATCCTTTATCCAATAATTTGATTTATTAGGTTGACTTGAGTGGCCCTATCCAGTTCACCAAAGACTTGATCAAGGTTGAACCAAATATCAAAAGCAATCTTGCTTTTATGTTGGACTTACAATTACGAAGACATAGTCGTCATCATATAACATTTTGCCATATTGTTAGACTTTTGCCACTTTGAATAATTCTTTTTTTTTTTTCATCAGTAAGACTCATCAGTTAGTACAATGAGTGGTGGCAATTGGACCACAAACCAGTGTTCCTCGATGATAAGAATGTATTCTATACTATGTTTCCATGCAATATAATTGGGCACGCTTAAGGGCTTTTGAGCGAGAAGACTAGGAATAGGAGACATCATATCTGAAACTTAAAACAAATAAAACATGTTTCATACAATCACATAAATCCGAATAGTTAAATATAATAACCTTTTGATCAAACAATATTTCTATACCTCCAACAGACTGAGAAAGACATATGCTAACCATGATGGTGTGAACAAGGTACACATGAATCCCTTAACCAAACCATAACACATAGTCATTTAATTCAATCCTTGTCAACTTAACCTTATGACAAATGAATTTATAGTCAGATTTTAAACTGGACCATATCATAAATAAGAATGGACTTCTTCGTGAAGTTGTACTTACAATGATATCTAAGTAATTACCATAAACTTTACCTTTAGAAATAAATCATTTGAATTGACATACTCATGATGACCATATCGCTTCAAAACATTATTTCCAAGACCATCTAATTTAATTACACCTTTAAACAACTTATGAAAATTCCATGTGCAGCCTTCGATTGTGTAGACATGGTACATACAGAACTCCCACTTCTTATTTGTAATGAAATGTTTGTTCTAAAAATCTCAACTCGCCAACCCGTTTAGTAGTTCATGTAAGCAAGCCACGATGGTGTGAACAAGGTACTTACACCACCACCACCTTGTCTAGAGACCAACTTATGGAAGTCTTGATGATTTTAATTAGACAATTAAAGTCATCGGATTTTACTTCACAAGATTTGTCTATGCAAATCACAAAGATCCTAGCATGCTTTTTTAGAACATAAACATGTAAAACACGCTCACATATCTAGACATGTTATAAACACGATAAACCTAGCATGCTGACATAAAACATATTGAATATATAAATAAACGCTTTAAACATCCACTACATGCTATAACATAGATTAAACAACCACGAAACATAAAACGTAAGAAAAAAATAAAACGTTCATTGTGGCCTTACATGGAGTTCTCTGTACTAATCCTATTATATTACATAGATTTGGAAATAAAGATATTCAAACTTGGTCCTTTGGAATGAGCCTCGCACACACGGATATCAGTTGGGTTTTGTTGGGGTTTACTTTTAAACTCCAATGAAGGAATCCCCTTCCCGAGATCTATCCAGGAATAATATGGGAAAAATTAACAGATTAATTTCATGCAAAT